>MU390303.1:0-125101 GCA_022578715.1 Nemania sp. FL0916 | reverse complement strand
TCAATTAAAAAAATAAATTAAAAAAAATAAAAAATAATATTAAATAAAAAAAAACCCCTAAATTTTAATTTTAACTTTATTTTTTTTTTTTTATAATTTTATTTTTTTTTTTTTCGGTTTTTTTTTTTTTTTTTTTTTTTTTTTTTTTTTTTTTTTTTTTGAAATACACGTGAAATCTAGCAGCCAGGCTACACAATGGGTCTAGCAGTTTAGTTGCGCAATAGATCTAACAGCTTGGTCTGTTTAGCAATAAGTCTGGCTATTTAGTACACAATAGCTGCGCAATAAGTTTAGCAACAGGTTTGGCAACTTGGTTGCGCAATAGAGCTAATAGCCAACTTACAACCAGACCTGTTGCCAGACTTATTACTTACTAGACCTTTAATTTTGAGCTTCATTATAACAATAAAATTAAATCCGCAAAAAATCAAAAATACGACTAACCAAATCTGGATTTCTTAAACCCGAAATTTCCATTTTGACCGGTCGCGACCTATCGTCCTCCGTAAACAAGGATAGAATTCTAGAATGAATCAAAACCAACTGCGTGCATGGATGAAGATGATTCCGCATTCGATCCCCTACTTCATACATGGTTCTTATTCTCATTGTTAACTCTCATTGTTCCGTGACTACGGAGTACATACAGAGTGCTATAAGACCCTAGGGCCTATGGAGTACTTTGTCTTTGTAGAGGGGTTGGATGGCCCACTTCAAGGTTCTGTAATGAATTTAGTCTAGACTTAATACGGAGTATATCAAAGTGGGAGCCGGCAAACAGCTATCGGCTGTTCCCAGAAGCTGACCTAGAAACAATTAGTGGCGTAAAAAAGCAATACAAATTAAGATTAAACACTGTTGATCATCAATCACGGTTGGATCAATCAAGTACTTTGTTGTCATGTGGAATTGTGATTACAGAGTGAATAGAACTCTGTCCGCAGTTAGGTCTCAGCGAAAGGTGTAGTTTAGAGCTCAATATAAAGACCAGTTGGTTCCTGAACCTCCCAGAAAAATCTCGGGGATCTAGCAGACCTAGAAGGTGGAAAGAGCCACTCTAGTATAAATATCTCCCTGACAACCGTAACCTAGCATGGTAGTGATTATAAGTTCACGTTACGTGGATCCTTCTCGTTTTACATATTTTCCCCTCTTTCTCTTCTATTCTCATCTCTACCCTCATCTCTGCCCTCATCTCAGTACCGCGCAAGATGGAACCCACGTTGCAGGTTGTGCTCTCGCGGCCCATTACCGAGACTCTGAACACACAATGGATCATCTATGTTAACAAAATGCGCTCCGTGCTCCTCAACGAAGTCTGCTCAACAATCGTGTCTAGTGGCTACATGCGCCCACCTCGCATTGAAGTAGTTGCCACAGTACTCCCTCTCAAGGATACCACTGAACTAGATGCTATGTTAGCCTCAAAATCGGCATCGTCGTCACCTATCCCATCCGATTCACCCCCTCAGGCTAGCAAGGCCCTTCCACAGGCTCCTCAACAGGCTCCTCCACTAGCCTCTCAGTCCGATTCGTGTTCTGAGTTTGATTTGGGCTGTAAGTCTGGCTCCGATGATGAGTCTGACTTGGATGGCGAGTCTGGCTCGGACAGCTCGGACGGCGAATCTGGCTTGGACGGTGAGTCTGGCTCGGACGATGAGTCTGGCTCAGCTTCTGAGTCTGACCTGCTTGCACCCCATGCTAAGACGTCGCCGGGGTCGATAGACGATTTAACGCCCACGAATATCCGCAAAGCATGGGCATGGGGAACATTATGCCAGACGTACCCGCAGGCTCGGCAGATACTGGAGCCGGCTAAGCAAGAAGTTAGTTTCGAGCCCTTCGTTAGCATGCCTGCTCGTCGGAGTTTAGCCAGCAATTCGCGAGGCAACCGAAAACTTCATTACAGACGGAAGACGAACATCAAGGCTGCACTGATGCAAATAGCTGGCCTCGATAATTCGACGTCTGCTTGCGTACAGTGTCGCAAGGGAGGTGGACTTTGGACCGGCTATGTTATAGCACCCCCAAAACACGCGGGCGCTCTGCGAGGATCGTGCGCAAACTGCTATGTTACTGGAATCGGGTCCAAGTGCTCGCTTCAGACTTCACGTACGTATATCTCTGCTTAGTTACAAGAGTCAATACTGATTATACGTGATGTGCACCAGATAACCCTCCTCCTGTACCGCCTTCCCAAAAAGCCCCAACAACTGATCCTTCATCAGAAAGCGTCTCTATCATGTTCATGGTCGAAACCCAATGCAAGGAACGCTGTATTACCGATAACGGATCATGCCTGCGAGTGGAGGTAGACAGCACACAAGTTTACGTCCCGCTCGATAAGATACTCGGAGTACTGCCAGCCGAACTGGATAGATCTCTTCGGACCAAGCTTGTTGCAATCGCCCTCGCTGAGCCTCAAGCATGAAGACTGGCATTTCATCTTACCATGCCTGAATTCGCTTCAAGACTTTTGCTAGCTCTACACTCAGTGTCAGCTTGCTATAGAGAAATACTACTCTTCTAAGTTCCCACTTCTTGCTGCATCGTTTGGCTTTCCTGGAGGTACAAGCCAAGCGGCTGTGTTAGCACTCGTTCAAGTCACCCACGGGGTTTCCCCATGGGGTTTTACCGGCGTGAGCACGAAGATATCCTGGAAAGGCAGGAAGAAGTTAACTACCAGGGCAATTGGACGCAAGCACAAAAATGGACGGCGGTGTAGCAGTGTACGAAAGACAAGACAACCCTCGACCGGCGGAGGGGTCCTCGCGCGAACGTGATGTTCGGTTCATCGCACCACGCGATTAGGCAAAAAATTGGTTGGGCGGGATGATGAAGAGGCATGGCTTTATTATGTAAACGTACCTCGGCTTATCACGGTCTTAGTACCTCTTTAGGGAAGTCAACTGCCGCATGGTCAAAAAGCATAATTACAGTTCAGCCGAGAATAAATGAAAACAACAACAACACTTCTAACTTCTTTTCCCATGCAAGTGGCGGTCTCGACTTTGCCATGTTGTTGCATGTTGTCTAGTGTGAACGCCACAATTCGACAGTTTATTGTAGTCGCACTAAGAGGCGACGCGTAGTTTCCATTAATCCACTTGTCGCATTTTGGCCGATTCTATAATTCTTATAGGCCAATTTCAAGCATCTGTAACAGAGAACGCCATCACCGGCAACAGAGGAGTCAATCCTAAGTTTCGTCGGATGTTAGAAGATCAGCGCAGCTTGTTTCTGTTCGCGCGCAGAGCTTGGCCAAACAGCCCCATGTATGTATGTACTGTATGTACGAAGTACTCCGTAGGCGTAACCCTGTCAATACGACGCTGTTACAGGTCCCGTCTCAGGCCCCGGCTCGCGTCCCTCCCGACACAGCTACCCACCATGAAACCCCGAGGATCTGTAGGCGAATCGGCTTCTCTCATGCATGTGTGGTGTCATTAGCCAATCATAAGCCCGAATCACTCAGGTTTTCCGATATTTACTTGATGGGGCTCGCGGCACTAGCCAAGCTCTCGTCCTAGCGAAGCTTCCAAAATTACCGCTTTAGGCAATACCCAGGATCTCTGACGGCAATTGAGGCGACCCTCTCAGTTTCGTCTCAGAAGCACTCATCGTTGTCGACGATCAATATCGAGGAGTGCCGAGAAACAGGACGCCCTGTCGCGAGTGCCTTAAGCGAGCGTGTATTCGGTGATCGATCAGCCATGATCTCAAATCACGGTGATCTTGTAATATATGCTTGCATCGACATACAAAAGGGCTTGTATCCCGTGCGTTGCCAAGTTTGAAATTATCTCTTCACTCATCCGCTCTTCTACACGCATTTCACTGTCTCTTCCAGTCAACTAGACCTTCGCTTCGTCGTGAACATATTCTACTTTTGTCGCCGGCCGACATATAATATCACTTTTTCAGCTTCGCAGCACCAAGCAAACACATCAATCAAAATGAAGTACACTGTCGCTATCTTCGCTCTCTTCACCGTCGCCATGGGCCAGATGAGTACGTTGAATATCTTATAGCGGATGATGCTATCACGAGTCTAACCGATTCTACAGTCAAAGTGCCCCGACAAGCCAGTTCCGTCCAAGTCCAAGGTGCCGCCATGAGCACGAAGGACGGCGGCGTCGTCGCATTCGACGCCAAGAATGTTTACAAAGCCGCAAGCCAGGCGAAATAATCGACGACCAAGCGACTATATTTTAGCGAGCATTTGGAGCGTACCCCTTGCAGTACCAGGGCCACGGAACAAACAATTCAATACTTATAGAAGATATTTGATGCGAGCACATACCACGCCAACATAGAGATGGATATTTGTTTATAAGGAAGAAAGAAATGAGGCTCTCATGACGGATACATGCCTGTTATGGGATGTAGAACATACATTACAATAATAATAGGAACTTATCCTGTGTACGATCAACATGTGCTTACGACATGACTGCTATGAGCCTGCGTATCTCCATGGGCAACTTACAGGGCCACATAAACAACAAACAGCAGATAGATTGATCAGAACAATCTCGTTTCTCGAACAGCTTATAGACTATCGCGAGCTGAATGAGAACGCTCATTGAATTGTAACATTCACACACACCAATTCCCTCATCGCGCCATTCTGCATTCCATTATTGTCATCATCCCCATCCCCATTTCCTTTCCATATAATTATAAAGCAAACCCGACGCCGAGCCACCATTTTTCGCCAAGGTCCGAAAGCCAAATCAACATGCCAGAGTGCAGACAGGAGGAATATCCCGAAGAAGCGAAAACATGTAACCGCATATATGATCACGAATCCCTCGCCCGCTTCCTAATATTCTGCAACTCCAACTCCACATCCTCAAACCCCCCGGTAGCAGCGGCACGTTCTCCAATCCGGCGTACACCCACTCTCCCACTCCCACTCCCACTCACGCCCAGCGCGTCCACCCGGTCGCCAAGCAGCGCCTGATGACTCTCACTAACCGCCCGTCTCCTGCCCACGCGCTCAGGAACACGGATCCTGCTGCTGCTGCGTGGCACATTATCGTCGGCATCATCCTCGCCCGCCTCGGGCACGCTGCGGAGATTGAGACTCAGTCCGCGCCTTAGACTGCTGTCTGAACTATTACCACCACTACTACCCGTCGGCGGCGTGGTGACAACCACCGGGGGTGAAAGCAGACTACTACTACTGTTACTCCCCACACTAACAAGCGTGGCTTCATAGCTCGTCTTGCGCTTCATATTACTCGTAACTTTGACCGAGCCCGCGCGCGACGGCGCCGGGGTATCGTGCAGCAGGACCGGCGTCGGCAGGTCGCTAAACCCGAATTCATCCTCCATGGCGCGGTGCACGTCCTCGTGGTCGAAATATCCACTGCCACTATTACTAATATTACTAACATTGCTCCCGTCGCGGCGGTGGCTGTGGCTAGAGCGCTGGCTCTTGCGCCGCGCGGCGTACAGCTCGAACTGCGTGTCCCGCTTATGGTCGTAGCTCACGCGGCGCTCCTGTACCACAGCAGTATCATTTGGCGGCGATGGCGAGGGATGTGGAGAGATGCTTAGGGGCCGGGTCAGGGAGAGCGAGATGCGGTGGCTGCCGATGGACACGGAGCGCCCGCGCGTGGTAGCAGACGCAGACTCCCCGCCGGTGATTGTTGTCGTTACGCCTAACCCGGGGCTCGTGGGGTCGTAGGGCACGGGCGGGCTTAGTAGGTGTGCTGACCACCGGTCGTCGACGGTTTCTTCGACGACGGGGGGGAAGCCGAAGGCTTTGTGGTTGCCTGGTAGGTGGTAGTCGTCGTAGCTTAGTAGGCGGCGGTAGGTGAAGATGGCGTAGAGAAGGGGGATGATGGTGAAGAAGCTGGCGAACATGTCAGTATATATGTGTGTATAATTTTACAGTTCACACAATGTGTTAATGTGATTGTGGGAATGGACAAGCGCACATGAGAGCGGCGTCGAGGCCGAGCCCGATCGACGAATAGTTCTTGTCCTTCCGCTGGACGTATATGACGATGTCTAGGGCCAGAACGACAAGGGATAATACGCCGTTCAAGATACAGCCGAAGAGCAAGGGTAGCGGTGTGAGGACTTCGGCGATGAATCTCGCTATTGAGACGAGCGTCACTACGAGGGAGACCAGCGAGAAACCAATGTTTGCGATTTCCCATCTATTAAATCTGTCAGATGCTATTATCTTATTTTGAACATGTTGTCAAGCAGCCGAGTCGTAGAAGTAGAAGTGCCCTGGGGGTATGACCGGTATAGTTGCAAGAGAAGCACTTACACGAATTCGACCACCGGCACATCGCCCTTGTTTATTTGATCCTCCCATGCCGTTACTGTATGCGACAAGCGATAAGAGAATAAGCCCATCAAACTCAGCAGAAGAGCAATCTGTATAATCCAACATGGCAGTAATATTCTCTTCCTCCACCCGGCTCGGCTGAAGTGAGCATTATCACGATGTGACCCGATCATCCTCTAGTGTAAGCCTTCGGATCGAAACTTAGGTCCTAGGTTTCCCTCCAGTCGCTCAAATCGAGGCTTAATAAGTGCCCTCGGCTGCTTAGGCTCTTCTGTCGTTGTGCTGGTAATGAACATCAACGGAGACGCGAACGATATCCAAGCAGTTCTGATTCTCGATCGCCGTCTCTGCTAGTCGCGTCGAGCATACATCATACTACAGTCTTCGTCATCGTTATAATTGGCCTGATTCAGATGCTATCGAAGTGGGATTGGTGATGGTGGGTTGTTCTTCGTTAGAGAAGAAGCAACTCAAACCACGGATACGCGAACGTGGGAGCCGAGCAGCAGCAGCCCTCTCTTTTCTATAAGTGCGATCAGCGAGCTGAGGGCGTAGATTGGCTAGATTAGCGCGATGGGCTGCATGGACTAAACACCTCGCTAAAGCGATCGTGACAGTTTCCCTGCTTGCTGCGTTGTTACCACCCAGGACACGAGCCATAGGGCAGCACAAAATACCGACTGGCGGGGCGCTTCCTTGATTAAGAGCATAAGACGGACGAATGCTAGTTACACGGTACGCATAAACAACATCATCCGAGAGTAAGTCTTACGTCTGATACACTAACAACATGTCTGCTGCCACGCCGGAATGGGTCACCGACTAAGAGTATACACCACAGCCAAGACTTTGTATGCCCTGGATTTCTAGATTTAGCCCACGCTACACTACACAAGACTAGTACAGACACTATAATCCATCCACTTACACAGTAGCGTGGTCTCAAGAGCCGCCTCACCATTTTCTGTCAGGTCGGTTATTCTGTAGGACGAACAAGATTAATTATAAACGTCGATTACAAGTATTGCTCGCTACCCTGTTTCCATACCTATCGTCTCATCTGCAGAGTCGCTATTCTCCGATAGTCGTAACACAGCTAAAGGTATAATAGAAGTGTGTTGTTCTCCTGTTTCCACACTGTCTAGGGCGAAACTGAAATTATTCGAGTCCTACGCTCACGTCACAAGTATACAAATAATACACGGTACATGTCTTCAAGAGTGTGATTCAGACGTGCAGAAAGTAGACGCAGTTATTCCTGCTCAGACGCGGTATGCAGGGGTTCAATCAGCTGGCGGACTGCGGCTGAGCACAAGTATGTATGTAATACCATGCGAGCTGATAGTCCGGCTACGGACGGGCGGAAGCTATCCTTGCTTAGCGCAGACCCTGGCGAGATTAGTGTCGCCTTGGAGTTTCGGAAGCGAGAAGATCAACGGCGCTATCGGAGGAGAAACCTTTAACGATAAAAATGAAGATTGCCTGTAGAAACGGTATCGAAAGGCTTGGGGGAGAAACATGCCGCAAATAAGTAGGTATGTGAGAGATAAGTAAAGATCGTGAAAAGGCTGCAAAAGCATCACGATCGAAGGATCCAATTAAGCCACGAAGAAGCCACAAATGAAGCTATTGACCACCACCGGCCCAGCCACCGGCCGCAAAGCGCTAAGAGCGGCAGGCTGTCACCCCGCTTCCTTGGGAATTGCCGCGGGGTAGACGGGTAGAAAAGGTGGGAGGCGGGTTGAGGCCAAGCATCTCCGGTGCCCCGAGATACCCGCCCGGTCGCTTGCGTAGATCGCGGCGCAGCCTGCTTCCTGTCACCGCATCTTGTCTTCCTAGACCCCCGGGCGGTTCCACCGGTATTCTTATTCTCGCAGCCCGCTTATCGTGCCGTTACACGGTCAGAGTTGCCGAGAATAGCGACCGATAGAGTGGCTGTGCCGCATTACACCGGCTAAGATCGGACGTTCTATGAACACTGCAGATCTATAAGAATAGACTGGGGATAAAATCAAATAAGCGTGAGTTTTGAGCACAACACCAGTCATGAGTCAATTTTTGAAGCTCTGCTAAGATAATTCTACGTCCGCCATCCGGCCGAGGCCTGTCAGCTCATCATCGACCCCTCGTCGTACGCAATCTCGGATTTCTAGACATCGTAAAACATAGCATCCGATTTGATGCTCCGATCTACGGAGCCGGAAAACTCGGTAAATTTGGCGCCCAGAAAAGACGCTGACAACTTTATTATGTTCGCGGCATGTTGATTAAGCAGACATCTCATCCAGTTTATATTAAATCGTGTCATGGCTTATGGTAGTGTAATTAACCGCGGAGTTGACAACTCGCCTCGAATACGTCAATCGGAAAGTGATAAACTCCACAGTAAGATTTCAGCCTCTTTTCATTTATCGCTTACTTAGATTGCGGTGAGCTAAGGAGTAGCTGTCAACATGGGAGATGCCAGGGACAACTTGAATCGTGTCTACATAGACATAAAATCGAGACGAAAAGTATGTGGACACAAGATACTGCGTTTAATTGTGTCCTGCCTAGAACATCTTAGTTTCCATGACGCCTCGTGTTCGAGTAAGATGTCTTATATCGGCTGGTCTCTTGATGAATCTTGGTAGCGGGTAAACATAGATCTACATATCAACTCTTGCAATTGCGAAACATCGAGGGCTCGAAGATGTTGCGAATGCATATTCTGTGAATATTATTTGGCATTGAGGGAGTTATATTTTCGAGGCAGAAGGTGCTCAATATGCTAAACTCCGCAAGCTCGCAGCGATTCTCGCGATTCTCGGCGGTTCTCGCAAATCACACCTAACCATAACATTGAAAGCTTATTTCATCAGCAGTCGCTTATTTTCAACTAAGCATGATACGCCTATAAGCTTGTTATGAAAGCATAAGCGAGACATATTTCTACCATGAACCTCAATCTCACATGAACAAGTAGAGCACCACATATCAACTCATACATCCGAAAACCTGGAGGCGGCGATAGACTGCGGAAGCCAAGAAACAATATCATACTACAGCAACATAATCCGAAGAGCTGATCTGAGGATTCATCAAAATTAGATTTGCGCTGTCTGTATCCGATGTATCCTATGCGTTGGTGACTATGAATGCAGTCAAATAGCTGAATGGTTCAGGACAAAGGTGCAATGCACTTCTCGTGGTAGTCATGGAAAGCGGCGCAGAAGGATCGGATCCTATCCAAGCAAGTATTCTAATTGCGAAAAGCTTATTGGTGGTTAAGCCCGCCTTGCATTGCCGTATGTCGCATCGCTCCACCGCATTCTGATAACATCAGAGTCGTGTCAACAGCCTTCACAGTGAACACTGAAAAGAGTTCAATACTACGACCTTGCGTGTGCTGCGATTGACTGCACAACTAATCGACCTTCCCTTTACGCAATGATCATCTTCCAGCATGCTCATTTCGCGCAAGTTCGGACGCAAGTTCGGGATCAGATCAAGATCTGAGATGATTACTGTATAATACTACTCTTCGAGCACAGGAGACGTCAAGTGCCGGCACCAATTGGAATATATAAAGCAGTGTCACTTCTGCATCGCGCTTAATTTTTGAGCAGCAGATCATCATCCTTTCTCATAACAGAATATCACGAAGCACAGCCAATTTCACCAACAAGATGCTGAAGCTATTGGCAATCCCCACCCTCCTCGCCGGAGCTACGCATGCTTTTGGTTTCTGGAACCAGATCCCGATCGACGCGTATTACCCGGAGGGGTCCGACTTTCTGATCCAATGGACCCCCGACGCAAACAGGACCGATACTTTCAGGCTCGAGTTGTATACGTTCTCCAATGACACCGGAAACATCAACGAGACTACCACCGTCCTCAACCGTGAGCATCAACCGCATTTATATAAGCTTTGATTTTTGCGATGAAGAAGCTAACGAACTGCGATGATCATCATTAGCTGCTGCAAAGTACTCCGACGGGAACTTTACGTGGCACATTGAGCTTATTGAGGACCGCTCAGGTCCGGAGTGGTGGTACCGTTTTGGAGCACAGTTATCAACCATTGGCGAGGTGGCTTCTTACGCTCGAGCTTTTCATATCGAGGCTCTATAGTCTCATTACGCGGCTTTGTCTTAAGGTTGCTTGGTGTCACTTATTATGGTTGACTTAACAGGGGTCAAGGGTACACCGAAGAATCTCTCTATTTCAGCACAGTGTTCCATCAAATCTAGCTCAGATATAGTGAAAAACAGACCCGTATACAATCTGTCGCTATTTATACTCGGGATGTCTGCGCTGTTACTGGTTGGGCCGGTAGTCCAAGCTAGCTTTGGATGTTTCGACTCCAGTTCTAAGGCCAGGATTGGCGGCTCGTAGCACTACCAAAGCTCTCTAGAAAGGCTAGCACTCTCCCAATACAAGTATCATTCAACCTACTCAGTGCGTTTGTCCTAGTGTCTGCTCTTAAAATCTCGGGTGATAGTAGGTAGAGCAACGGTGAGGTTAGGAGGTTAAAAATGTTGACAAGGGTTATGGCCCATGAGTAAACACAGTCTTAAGGATAGAGACAGTAGAGAGGGCTGCAACATTAGATAGAAATCGCATTAAGATGATCATCACCTGGCAATGAATCATGGCCGTATGAGCTGTCTTGCGCGCTATTACAATATACCCGAGCTCGAGGAAGCGTCTCACAGTAGGTAGGGTCAGTCAGATTTTAGAAACCGAGTAGTTGACTGACGTATCCTATGATATGATCCTAGAGTGCCTGGGTCATATAGGCGATAAATGTTCCTTTCATATGCTGGAGATTGAAGCTGCTAGCCATATCGATGAAATCTATGATCGCAATTTCTTTGACGAAGGCAGCTCTACGAAAGGATTCGCTCCTTATGTTCTGCGCCATTGTCATATGAGAATGAACATCGCGGAAGCTGGCAGCACGGCTCTTAGATAAAGTCTCTCGAATATGGAAAAGGAAGGCAAACTAGAGAGACGAGAGTCTGCCCACCTCGAGCGTGATCTCACTCAGTGCATCGGGCTGCCGGGAAGACATCGTCACCGCGAGAACCCATCCCGTTACACCGAGTCTAATTGTTCGTAGGGCAATCAAAAGATTTCTTTTCTAGTACGATTTTCCCGACTGTGATAAAAAGATATAGAATCGCTATGGGGAGTAACATTAGTCTTATCTCCGCGAATTGCATCATACCCCTGAACCCGAGCCCCTTGTCCCGCTAATAGCGGCACGGTCGGTTTATATAAGCAAGACTCCGAAATCTAACCTATCCCGGTGACCCGGTCCGGACCCCGCCCCCACCGCTTCCTTCAGGAGTTGCCGTATTCTAGGCAGACGTCCTAACCGAGAGTTGCATGTGACTTACAAAGGTGGATATAAAACCCCAAATCCCCATGTTTTACGAAACTGCTTCCTTTTAGCTTTTTCAAAATCGATTTTGATGTTGTGAAATTTGAACAGCACCAGCGGGATCGGCTCACGAACCTAAACATTCACTGTCACAATGGCTCCGAAAAGGGTCAAATCTGACGCTAACATCAGCGGGGCTTGGACAGTCCTGAATCTAGATGTATGGCATCTTATAATCGAGCAGGTACGGAGCCCTGCCCTGACATACGTTTACCGTGTCTGACCGGGGAAGGACAGCTGAACGATCGTAAGGATCTTTGCAATGCCTGCCTGGTGTCGCGCGCCTGGTTCACGATGGCTATGCCCCATTTGTACAGGGTTGTGCCTTTCATAGCGCAGAACCATGACGTATTTGATTGGGAGCGCAAAAAGAATATAATGAAGTTCGCCCAGGACTTGTCGTCTAGACTCATGGACGATAAAAATGAACGACTGAGAGCCGCGGTTCATGAGCTAGATTTTGGCCGGTTCGATGACAGGAATCTCCGGTATATGGAGAAGCGCTTGGTGTCCCTAGTTGCCTCTCTTCCGAATCTACGGCGAGTGAGGTGGGCATAGTAAAATTTTCTAATAGACGAGCTGCGGAATGTTAACAAACTTATAATTGCAGGATTAAGAGTCAGCTGTCCCCAAAAGTATTGCGAGCCCTCGACAAGCATCATAGGCAAATACCGCTTTACTTGCTCGGCGAAGATGGCACTCGATCATCTACCGAAAAGAACTTCCAAAATGTTGTCGGACTCGCGGTCCAAGTCAATCCTTCCAACGAGACAAACGGACCAAACCGGCGCATTCTAAGCACGCAGAAACTCTTTTTCGCCTGTCCTAATCTAAAATCATTTTCCCTTCACATCGTTGGGGGCTATGGTGGATGCGTGAGGCCAATGGCCAGGTTTGAAAGAGTATATTCGTTCCAATTTTCCGGCGATGAAACCTTCCCCCCGCTGGAAGAGCTTTCTATCAGCGGGTACTGGATGGACGACGGTGAGGAGCAGCATTGGCAGAACAAGTTGCAATGGTCGAAGTTGAGATCGCTTGTCCTTGGGCCTCGACTATCAGCGGATTTCCTGAAAGTTGCCGAGGGATACGCAACGTCGTTGAAGAACCTAGATGTCCAAATCTATACCGATGGTGATTACGAAGGTGGCGGGAAATGTCAACCACTGGAAGATTTTCTGAGGACTTTCACTTCGTTGGAAAGCCTGACAGTGAAGGGGTATCATATTCCACTTGGGCCAATTAAAAACCATCCCGGCTTGAAGCATTTATGTTTGCACTCATTTGAAAAGGACGGCGATGACGGTCATGGCGGCCGTGGCGGTCAGAGACCGACTCTTAGCGTCGAGCAGCTTCGAGACCTTGACGAGAGCTTCCCTTACCTCGAGACGCTGGAGATTGATCTATACCGGGACGGTAAATGGGTAAGTAGAATCTGTCACCTCCAGTAGCAGAGTGCCCTGCTGACCTGATACTCACACAGCCCGTGGACATTTTCAAGGCGCTCGCAACAGGATTCAGACGCCTCCGAAGCTTGACGCTTCATCTCGAAGTCGGCATTGACGACACGAGGAACGTAAACTTAAACGTGCGAACGAGGAATCAGCAGAAACAGCACTACCTTCACATAATGCCAATCTTGAATAAAGATTCAGCTAAGAAGGCTGGAAAACTGTTGTTCGGCTTGCGGCCGCCGTCTAGCATCATGGAAGTGCTTATTCTCAAAACGGGAGAGCCTCTTCGAAGATTTCCGCAATGGGAACCGGGCGCCTATCGATTTGAGCGGAGAAATACTGACACAATCGAGGTACATCGACCCCGAACATCTGGAGGCGTGCCTAGAGTTGTGGTTCACAAAAGACATTTCTCGGCATATTATTGATATAATGGGACGAAGAACGCTCATCTGCTGAGTATTATTAGTAAGATTGGTATGTAGAATTGGGAGAGTGGGATAGAGCCATCCTGGCGTGAGCTGGAAACCGTCGACAAGAGGACGCCAAAACGAACGAGACGGTGTCTACTATTGTTCGCTTGTGCCGCATGAGTTTTTCGGACGAGCTTGATCGCAATACTCTCTCAGCTACTGAAAAATGCAATGCGACGAGGCAATGGGCCCAACTGACGTATAGGTAGATACCATGTGCAGTAGGTACTTTGCTCCGTCCCCTCGAGATAGCCCTCTCTATGAACCCAGATTGTCGAGCCGAACTAAGACTTTGGTATTTACCTAAGTCGATATTGATTAGGTACCTAGGTAATTTCAATTGAATAATGAAACAAACCTGCAGCTTACGCATGGCGTGGCACATTGCTGTTCGGAAGGCGCCTTCCATTGCACATGCGTAGCTCCTAGGATAGGTAACGCGAAACAGAGCACTTACCAACTGTACGTATTTCTCCATGTCGAGTTTCGTCAGCCTTCAAGTTCAACCTGCATCCAAGTTTTCGTATACACAACATATGCATACATACGCAAGTCTGAGACATGTCACAGCGTTGTTCTCATGCGGGGGTTGATCAGTGTTCCACGTCACGCGTTATCGAAGTCGCGAAGTTGCGTGAGCTCCCTTGGCCGACTGACACCGAATGTACACTACTACCTACATGCACGTACATACCTAGGTACCCAAGGTTAGTGTATTATTTCGCCACCTTCCACGATGAGCAGCACATATTCGGCCCTAACGTGAGCTAGAGCTGGCTGGCGAGGGGCTGCTGGGCATTGTATCAGTATGGCAACATGAAGAATCTCAACACCAAATATATCGCGTCTCTGCTTTCTCCGCGCGGTCCATTGGTACTATGTCACATATCATCACAGTCCGAATCAGGGTAAGTGTATTCACCATTTGCCTCATCATTCAACTGTGCCCGAGCAGAACTCAGGCTTATTAATCCTGGCCGCTAATATGTCCAAGCTGCTTCACTAGCGATGTTGAAATCATGACGATCCAACGCCTAGGCTGGCCGTCGCTGAGCGTCAGTCTTATCCCGAAATACGCAATTCCATCCTTCGACTCCAAACCATACATACACCCAAACGTATATATAGAGCTGAAGCCAGCCCATGATCGCCTCACTCCGCCAAATGATCGGGGTATCGCGCAGAGTGTCGACAGAGCCAGCTCCGTCCCGAAAGTCTAAGAAGCCAGGTAGAGTTGAGAAACCGATCTTCGCTCGAGGTCTGTTGAATGAATAGCAAGTGTCACCAAGCATCAGTCGCTACAGCTGGTTCTTCGTGAGCGACACGGCTCGAAGAAGCCATCGCCAGCGCCCACTACTCAATATAACCAGGCTACGGATCACGGAGCACATCCCCAACAACTTGACAAGAAAAGCCCATGATCTCATCGGATCGACCCCTGCTACTGACCAACCCGTCTAGGCAAGATCTTCATTTCGCCAAGCTACCTGTTCATCAAGCAGCTTGGCATAGGTAACATCCCTTGCATCAATCCATCACCCCCTTAACACCTCCCGCGGAGACTCGTTAGTAAGCTGAGCTTGATGTAGGCTGAACACGGGCTTGGCAAAACACCTCTTGTTCCTGGTTTCTGGTCAAAGCTGAGCTTGTTGTAGGCTGAGGCCGGATTCGCAGACGAAACGGAGTTCCTGACCAGCCCCGAGCTTGTTGTAGGCAGCTGGTACACCCCTGAACTCAGAACTTGATGAGCTTGTTGTAGTCATTTCTGAGGAAAGGTACCCATTACACCCTGACTTTGGAATTGGTGAGCTTGTTGTAGTCAGTTCTATTGGAAGGTCATCTACTCCATCGTCCCTCATATTCACCAAAAGTCATATTCATTACCCACCAACACACGCTCGCACCAGACTCGAGCTCAATCCTCAACGCATGTGCATCTCTCACTCATATCCTCAGCAGGCTCTTTTCCAAGGCCAATAATGCAGCATACGGCATTCAAGATTGGTTCCACGAAACAACAGGCCAGCGCCCACGCGATCGCGCCAGGGTTTTTCCTCCGTCACTTCACTTTTCTACCTCCCACGAAGGGGGTGGTTTTTAGAGGTGGTCGGGAGGTTTTTCAACCCGCCCACCGTCCCTGGTGGTGCCTATAGGGCTGGATGGAAGGAGGGGAGGACCGCGTTTTGGGTGCTGATTTATTTTGCTTTTATTCGCATTGCTTTGATTAGTCTGCGCAGCTGATATTCGAGTCCCGGTCGTGGCCGGCCTTGCGATTGATACACGGGGCGCACTAATACCAGGCCTCGGTTAGAGGCTCATGCTCCCAATACACACACACATGCGTTAAACTAATTCCACCGCGTCCGCGCTGCCTGTGAAACAAGTAGATCACTCGTCCCTCACCCTCACCCTCACCCAGCACCCCCTAAACAACAGGGCACCGCCCATCCCATCTTCATACCATCAATCCTTCCACCCCGAACAAGTACCTACACATCAATATCATACACCCCCCAAGTCCAATCCCGGTCTTAAACTCTATGCTCCACGAGACCAATCACTCCACGATACAATTTCTCGCGGAGGTATTAAGAGGTATGTAAGTAAGCAAGTAACAATATTAGCTCATCACGCACTCGGCCAAGCCACGCACATAGATTGCATACCTACCTACATCTCATGTACTCGACCAAACCAAACCGCTCATACAAAACATACCCACGCAAGCGTAATATTAGTACCTATAACATAACAATACAGATACTTGAGTAATTACAACCCCCCGCCCAGGCTACGAAAGTAAGTAAGGTAGTAAGTAGCACCATCTCCATGAATCCACCAAGTCACCCAATCTCAATCATACCCAACCCTAGAATCCTGCTCTAATTATTAATTAGCTTCCGGTCGCCAGGCATGCCAGGGCCGGACCGGGCCGGGTCAGGCCATACCATTTCCGCGACATGAATACTCGTCCCTCCCTTTGATGAACAACGCATAGCCCCGCGCCTGGCAAATCGGCAGTGAAGGCCTTTGTGAAAGCCACCTTTTGAAATATTCGTCAACGGTGAGTTACCAATTGAGAGGAGTGCCAAGCCGACCACCGGGGTTGGCAGCCCAAGAAATTTGTCGTCAAGATCTCTACCCGGTTCATATATCACAGCTTGGAATCCTCTTTATGGAGCTTACATATTAATAACGTATTGGAAATTTCTACATATACATACGAGTGCAATGATTGAAGAGAGTGCACTCTAGGCCGATTTAAGCGAGGGCACTCTAATTGATCGGCGGATACAGCCACCTAACACAGCGGTCATACATGTCACGTCAGCATTAAGACTTTAATAATACAATGGGGTTTTCTATTGACTATTTGACTATCATTTTCGCTTGCTAGAGTCAAAGCTCAAGGGGTATGATTTGAATCACGATTTGCTTGCCCTTCGTCGGTTGAGACTTAGATCGGTCGATAGTGGAAGATGCCCCAGAAAGAATAGAAATGAAAAATCAAACGCATAATCGCAGCCGCAGAGGTGCCAGACCAGTGAATTGTGAGATAGGAGTCCGCACCGAATTGCTGCAGCCGAATGATCGAGTGATTTCGAAACAAGCTTTTTGCTCTGAATAAATCACCGCCGAGAGCTTTTTGCTAAAACAATGATGCCCTCGTATGAGGCGAGTGTCGGCCTCCGAATTGATGGAAACCTATCATATCGCGTTGAACTTCAAGGAATTCAATATGGGCCGTTCCAATTTGAGCAAAAAAGCATTCGACCAAATATCGGCAATGGGCTGTGAACATGTTAGCCGTCTCTACAACGTGTCCTCTACGTCGCGTAATCTTGGGTATGCTGTAGTATCATCTTACCTTCGAGTTGGCAAGATGGCCAAATGTTGCCGCCGAGAGAAATCTGTACAATACATAATGATGAAAAGCGAAATGAGTCGTGCAAATCCACGGTTGAGCAATTGACCATAAGGACGAGAGGAATCTGGTGCAAGCTAGGGCTTAGAGCAACGCAGCGCGACTAAAACAGAAGGAAGCGAAACTGATGTGCCGAAGTCTTGGACCTGTCACCAATAGTGTTACAGGAAAGTGCAGTACTAAATGTACCACATTGTCAACTTCATAAATTGAGCATTCTCCTTTGGATAATTGGCGTTGTACATCGGAAGTAGTGGGAGAGGGGCGCCCGATTGAGTCTGATGCGATGGGACATCAGAAGGATGCTTGGCTATTGGTTGGTCTGCTTTACCACCGATAGTTTGTTTCTCGCTAGAGCTGATATCCTCATGTGATTTCGCACGGTTGGAGGCGACGTGGGCGTAGTAAACCGCCGGGTGAAGAGATACCGGCGTTGTAGAGCGCACATATTGATAGCATTGTTGATAGATCATTTTCTGCAAATCATCCGGCTTAACTTTGGCATCATCATAGATGACTTGATAATGAACCGGTCTAGCCGTGCCTTGAATTGCAACGTGAGAACATAAGTAGAAGTCGAAATGATGCGGATGCGTGGCATCACGCTCTACTAAAGTACCCGGCAGAGGGTTTCCATTTCTATCGCCAGTAGCCGAGTCGTTCGGTTTCGGGAAAAACCGAATATGGTGACGTTTAGTCGCGATGAGTACCGTGATCTTCGGGTTGGGCGCTTGGCACTCCCGAAAACTGCGACGAATCTCGGCAATTTCCTTCTCAATGACGTCCTGGAATTGACCTTCGGCCACGCCATCGCGGAGGTAATAGACATGCTGAGGAGATGTCTTGAATGATTGCATCCAGCTTTTGAGTAAAGGTGGAAACATCGCCTGACATGTGGTGGCTTGTAGTAGTTCCTGTCTCCACCCGTTGGTTTCGACGGCTGCAGCATATCTAGTAGCGTTCTTGTCAAGGGAAACACTCATAGCTGCCAGCGATGGTCCACCGCTACCTGGAGCGGAATGGGAAACATCGACGCCAATCATCATCGTGGGCACGTTGAAAAAGGTAGACTTTGATCCAGCAGCAGCGCTAGCAACTTTGCAGGTAGCGCCACCCAATTTGGCGTTGACCTTCATCGCCACATTGCTCATGTACTGAGCATTTGCCTTCTGCACTTGTCCCCCTTGCAAGACTTGAGACGGACAAACGAAACGACAGTCCATGTTTTTCTTGATGCGTTCATATACAATCGAGTTTTTGTTGCGAACGACGAAAAAGATGATCTGTGGGAAGGCTCTGTGGTAGTCCCCGACTTTTTGGAAAGACTTGGCGCATATCTCGGCCGGGTCGCCTGCTCCAGCCTCCTCCGAGAGTATAAGAAGTTTCACGCCAATGTCTGCGCCATGATTTCTGTAGGCTTGAGTGAATTTCGACCCAAATGCTTCTGCATCCTGTTTGCTGCAGGCATTCCCGCAGACTACTAGCCCCCATGAGCTGATCTTCTTTGTGTTGGGTTCCAGGAATCGTTTCCCGCGAAGGTCCCAGCGGCCCGATACTCCTGGGTTATGCTTGCCGTTCGCAAATTCTATCTCAGGATTCTTGAGTAGGCGAGCATTTGTAATTTTCATGTTGCCCTCCACTTTGATACCGAAAGCGGCAAGGTAAGGGTCGTTAGCATAATTGAGATGCTGAAACCCTTGGATGATATCGGCCTTTCGCTTAGCCGGACGTGTTACGGCGAACTTGATCATCGCTGAAGTCTATAGATTGTTAGCACATGGTAAAAATCCACGACCCAGAAATATCAGTTACCTGTGTAGGGTCCAATTTGAAGGGATAACGTTGGAAGTCAGCAATATTGCAAAGTTCCATAGGAAACAAGCCCCCTCGGGTTGTCTGGATGATAGGCAGCTTAGGGTACTGAAGTCTGAAATCGTATGTTTCCAGGTAATGCTGCCACACGCTTGTTTCCTTCTCTGTACCATCTGGCAATTTCTTTTTGAACGTGACATTCTCAGCATTGGCGCCTTCTTTTCCATATTTTTGCTCGAACACGAACTGCTTGATAACGTAGAGCTTCTCTTCTTGCATCTTGCCACGATGCTTTGCGACGAACTTGACCTTCTGGAGCCGTCGGAGAAGGAAAGAAACTTCAGATTGCACAAACCGTTTTCCCTGCTTGTCTTGCGTCTCTTTCGGCCGCAGTGCCTGGGCCAACTGCACGAAACCCCCTATAAAGAAGATTAGCACACTAAAATCAAATGTTGTCATATACCAATGATGGACGTACAGCTTGCCCATTCATCCTTATGCGCATTGACCATTCGCAGCGCGATTTCCGCAATAGTCTTTGGCTGCCAAAAGGCGGTATTGGCAGTATCGACATTGATCATGAGCGCTTTCGACTAGATGACCTGTTAGGATCCAACCTAAGTTGTGTAGCTTAACGATAGCAGTACTGACCTCACTTAGCCGAGCTGCTGCGTAGTATCCTTTTTGTACTTCAATGATTCTGCCAAGCTGCGTAGTCTGAGCACCCTTCGGGTAGAAGTTCCGGCGGATGCTTTCCATCTTCTCCGATGGGCTTTGTCTCATGCAGTGATCGAAAAAATCTAGAGACGTCAACATGAGATCTCTATAATTCTATGCGTATGTTTTCTTACTCATGCATTCGAGGACGTGATTGTCCCACCCGATTTTGCCCTGAAGATACTGATGTAGATATTCCAATCTGATTACCGCGCTTTGCTTAACCTTGATGTAGAAAACATCAGATTTGCCGGCTTTCTTCGGCTTATCAGCGGAGAGATCGATTGCAGCTCTCCACTCATTGTTGACAATCTTTTTGGATGACCTGAGGCATTGTAAGTAAGATAATAATCTAGTCAGCCTGGAGCAGGATTGTATAGTTGGATCTTACCAGGCCAATTTGAGTCCATCAAAAAGCCATGTGCTACCGCTTGAAGCCATGCACTTTTTCGCCGCTTCGGAGCTCCAAAGCTTCTTCATGAGAGCCTTAGCATCTTTGACCTCCGGGCTCACCGACACCTAGATAAATTGCTTAGCATGCAACTACAAAAAAAGGTCTCACTACAAAGGGCGGGTTGCAACATACATCATACTGGTAGATATCTCTACCTTCGAATCCAGTGACAGGGAAAATGTTCAGCTGGACCTGAATCGGTTTTCCCTGTGTGCTGTATTCCGGTCGTCGAGTGAATCGGGTTTGGCCAGGATGCTGATTTCATATAGTTAGTACGAGAAGACCGGCGGCTAGGTGAAGAAGAATGAAGGGCCGGGTCTCTATGGATAGCAAGTGCTTACTTCAAGATAGGCGTCTGCAGGCAGATCGACTCTTTTTCCCACGTAATCCACCTCGCGCAATTCTGGCTTTGGATCACGCCCGGGGTCGTATCCGAGTGGCTTAACATTAGAACCGCTCGCACCACGGCCGGAAGTTGCTTTTGGCGCGTGTGGAGAAGATACTCGAGATGGAGACCCGGTCTGGGAACCCGGGCGGGATCCGGCCTGTGAGCCGGATGCCGAGCCACGGTGAGATCCGGCAGCGGAGCCAGGCATCTCGGCAAGTACTATGGTGAGTTGTTAATATTTGTATCTATGAGAAGACACTCAAACATGGAGTGTCAAAGTAGGTGTGTCGGCAGGCTAAGAGACAGAAAGCGGCTAACCAAGACTATTGGGAGTTCTTCAGATGCTTGTATCAGATGTATGAATTTGTGAAGGGCATTGATATTTAGGACGATGAGGATTCATGGATAGAGAGTGAATATTGGGAAAGGAGCACGGCCTGTTGGCAAACAGACACGCTTGAACGAAGATTCCGGGCGTATCAAGAAGCGCTAATGGTTTGTGAGAAAGGTAAATTTGATGATTCAGATACGTACCCAGCTGGTTATTTGTTGTGAATCTAGATGCCGATCTGAGAGCACGAGCTGAGTTTAACTGTTGTGTTGGTTTGTTCTGTAGATGTCAAAAGTTCGATGTGAGCAGTTTGACGTGAAAGAACAAAGCGGAAGATTGTTGGATGGGAGAGTAAGAAGATGGGTAGATGGAAGAAGATGGGTGGGTGGAAGAAGATGGGTGGGTGGAAGAAGATGGGTGGGTGGAAGAGGATGGGTGGGTGGAAGAGGATGGGTGGCTGAAGGAAGATAGGTGGATGGAGGAAGATAGGTTGATAGTGTGGATACCTAAGACGGTGATAACTACCTACTACTTCTAAACGGGCATGGAAGCAGTTTCCTGGGGACGAATGAGTCAAGGAAGGTAGTATCAAATCAAGTGCTGATTGAGAAGTGGCATGTGCTGGAGGAGGGAATTTGGCACGCGCGGCCGAGAGACTTGACAGGAAGTTGAACTATAGTCGTACGGATCAAAATAAACGTACTCGATTTGTCAAGCCGAGAAGTAATTCACCAGGTTGGTCTGAGAATAACAGTCAAGTCTTGTTATGCTACCCGTCAGTCGTAGATAGTTGGATGCGGTGGATCAGGAAATAGAGCTGCTTCTGGGCAATGCTGACGCAAGATATCCCTTTGGAAATAACACTTGGCCAGAGGCAATAATGGGCTTTGCGGCTTGTTTGAGTGCTGCAGATAGGGTTGCGGAGAGAAACAACAGGCTTGATCAGGAAGCAGACGGGATGGTTGTACGTGAAAGCGTGGGTGTTTGAGTCTTGATTCCGGCTGAGAGTGTTGGATGGATGATAATTATGGGCTAGAAGTACGTAGGTAGGAGGGGAGATGATTTGGATGCTAAAAGGTACATACCTAGTAGTCAGGATTTCTGTCGGAAAGATCGATGAAGGCAGCTGTAACCGGATCGTGTTGACCTGAAAGGTGCTAAGGCTTTTGTTTTCTAGGTGTTGGCCAGGTTAGGTACTACCTCTAGGATACAGACACGGGAACCTGGAGGGTTAGCTGCCACGAGATATGTCAGGTACGGTTGGGATGTTTACCACAAAGGCACTTGTTATGGAGAGCGTTGCTGCCCAGGTATCTAGGTGCTTAAGCGTTTCCAACGCAAGTCTCCATAGCTCTCTAAGGACAAAATAACACGATTATACGTACCTTAAGAATTTGAGCGAGCAGGCAAGATCTCCTCAGACTTGACTTTCTCTTGGCGTAGTCTTGTGAAATGATTTACGAGACAAGCAGATTATTTGGCTGGGATTACTTTGGACGTAGGTGTCGAGATGTGAATGTCTGCAGGTGTAAAAGACTCGTCTGTTCCTTGTGGTAAGAATGGTGAACATAACAGGCTTGGGCAGTCGGATCTCCGTAGATACTGAACTCTAAATCACGTACTAATTTGATTGGCAAGAGGATGGCCTAAAATTGAAATGACGTTGCCGGGGGAATGCATGTGTGGCTTCATAAATGTACGTAATAGGTACCTAGGTGCTTGTGTACCTAGTACCCAGAAATCTAGGGGGAAAGGGCGGCCGGGTGAGAAGGAGATGAGACGGAAAGTCACCAGGTGTCCGTCTCTAGTGGTAGGACTTGCTTATAGGTGGAAGTTTGAGTTGGGCTGGAACGGAGAGTACCTAGCTATTACCGAGGAGAATTAGAAAAGGGAACATGGTGAGTAGAAGAGAAAGGTGACTGTGAAGATTGAGCAGAGAAACAGCTGTATTTATTAGACAAACTTCTATCAGCTTACTTCACGAGTCGTGTATGCCATCGTTAGTGAATGAGTATATAAAGATAGGTAAAAGACCTCTGAGGGAGAGGAGACAGCCAACAAAGCTTGAAGACTGAGAGGGACCATCTAAGGAATCAACTGCCAGCAAACTGTGAAGCTCCTTGTTTGTGTTTCTGATAACATACGCTGCAGCCGGGCACAAACGGCTGTCCTGTTAAGCACGGCTAAATGCGTGTCCCTTTCAATGACTACTAATTTGCGAAAGATGAGCAACCAAAGTGTCCCAGCTGGTATATTTAATGATACCACAATGCTGTCAGTACGAGAGTCTAGACTGTTAGCTTGAATTACTAATATAAAGATTTGTAGCAGTGCTAGCATCAAAATAGATAGCCCTGCATATCTGTTCTATAAAGACAGGAGAATTATATATACAACTCCACATGAATCAATGATTTAGATGCTCAGCAGCTTAGTTTCACATAAGTATCTGTCGATAAGGTCAACGTCTCTCGCGAAGCAATCGTTGAATGCTCTTCGGCAATCTCGGCTCCGCCATTCATTTGCTATTAGCGCTCTCCTCATGACTAGAATTAGGTAGAAGTAGATAAGATGATCAGTGAGGTCGTATACTATGGTGGCCATACGGCACTCAAGGTCAGAGTATAACTGCCGAGGTCAGTGTTAGAAAAAATCATATATGATAATAAGCAGCTTGTAGGCCAAAAGCGGCCTTAGCCATACGAAGAGAGCAATTGTCTTTGCTCGCACTTGGGGTTTAAGTTAAATGCTCGTGAAGCCCACAGTTGTACTTGGCTAGAAATATGTAAAGCGTATCATCACAAAGCTGGGCACACCTCCCGATATTAAAGAAAAAAAACAAGAGCACAGAGGGCACAGCATCTATAAATTTAATCAAATGAGCACTTCAGGATACCAGACAGAGCGGCATCCTGCCTTGCAAATTGGTACCTATATACATACAGAGATCGGTATTTATGAAAGGATTCGGGAAGACATTGCTCGTCCGTGCGCCCAATGCATAGATAAGCTACAGGAAATTGAGAGCCCCTGCGCTGTGCCGAATATGTGTAGCGCTAAGCAATTGAAAGGTTGAATATATATACACGCACATGCTACGAATATGTAACGGCACATAAGTGCAACATAAACCTAACCCTAGCTACCAAAAGTAAACCGTTGTTAAATCGGACGCTTAACTGTTTACACATCCTTATACGTACTGGAACAGTACCCGGTCTCTAGATGCGATCGACCGCGACCGCAACCAAATTAATATAAGGTGTCCATTGAAAACACGAAATAAGTTTTCGAATTACGTAATCGATTTAGAAACCCAGTGTTTAATATCCGAAAAACCGTGTTAACACGCACGGGCTACTACTCCAAAAAATGGTTAATTGCCTAGTACTAGAATCGAACACGCAACTTTTTTTAGACTTGGCTCGTTGGTGCTCATGGAAGAGCAGGGTATACGGGAGGAATTGTTAGTCTCCCCCCTATTCTTCCCCTTATTCGACCAGCTCCCCATGTAATTAACAACTGCGCTCCAGAACAGGGCAAGATCTACTGCAGAAAGATGGCGGATGTTCGATGAACAAAAGTCGAACATTGGGTTCAACGGACTCTTTTCTGTGCTGAAGGTTATGCTTCAACTTTCTCATACTGAGTCGAGCTTCTAGGGTCATATTTGCATCGCCAAGGTCGGTGGTTGAAATAAAGATAAGTTGTGTAATAAAGTGCCAAGCTGGTTAGGGGCTAAGGCTGGCGTGCATAGCGTACCCCGCAGCTACTTTAGTGCAGCCCCTTACTCCGCACAGCGATGCGGGGAACTAGTCCGTCGCTACTACTAGGTAGTTTACTGACGCGGTAGATAGTATTCTTCGCATATCCCATACTTACAACTACAATCAATAGTGTAAGGAGGTGTCATCAGTATGAGGCTCTTTAGCGAAGGAGATTCGATCTGACTCGCACATCCCTGAATTTCTTGTCAGCTCCTCATAGTTCGCTAGGTAGCTGAGGCTCTCTTAAGTTATCAGACCTCTTCCTGACCGCCATGCCATCGATACGATTTCTCACCGCCAGCCAGCTACTCCGGATTCACTACACGCATATCTTCCCACTCCGCCTCACAGCGGGAACGGGAAAGGCGACGCCCACACGAGGGCCCAGCAACCCACTACTACAACCCTCGTACCTTGAGTCGGCCCTCGCGTCGCCAGTTAACCACAACCACTATGCTGGGACCTCTAGTCTATCCCGACTCGCGGCTCTCCTAGCTGAGAAAATAATCCTCGACCACCCGTTTTACGACGGTAACAAGCGCACCGGCCTTTTCTCTATGGATATGTTCCTCAGGCTGAACCAAGGCCGCGGCTTCTCCCCGCGCCATGGTACTTCGAATCGCGGCTCGGAACCGCTCAGCGGCGCTACCCCAGAGTCTAGCAGCGCTACGTTCAAAATGGAGCCACTAGAGGAGACGGCTCAGGTCGACGAAGATCTTCAAAGTCTATCACTATCAGCGCAGGAATTGGCCCTCGCAGATGCCATGGTTGATGTCGCTACGCGGCGGATGGACGTTGATCAATTGAGCTCCTTTGTCAGCGATACCGCACCCGTCGGGCAGCAGGATGGCACAAGCACAAGCGATGTTTGACGAGGCCTTAATTATATGTTGTTCGTCCTATGATTGGGCTAGAATTTCTGGGTACCGTATCCGGGAACTCACCGTGGCCGAGAGCAACGCAAAAGTTGAACACATAATTACAATCCGGGTGCTTGTGTACGGGCTAACATTTGAGATCTTGGAATGGGTGTAGGTGAGCAAATTAGCAATAGAAACCACTAGATTAGGTACTCCATGGGTTGGTTTGCATGGAAATCGCATGAAGCGCAGAGATGTCTAATGCCTCTCTCAGTTAGCCGTATTTACACGCGAAATGCTTCTCGTGTCTAGGTAGTAGTAGTAATCGGTATGACCTGTTTTCTTCATGATTTTCACGAATGCCCTGCATCATATGAAACGCACTCGACGTCCTGGGTGAGCCGAGAATCCGGGTGCACGAAGTTGTTTAAATACTTCCCAAGATCTTTAGCGCTGTGTCATTCTTCGCAATTACCTGGTGTATACCGCTGATGCTCTAGCTTGTTATACCGGAGTTGGAGAATACTGCCTGCATTGTAATCGCATCCATGTTTGAGAATATGTCGGCAGTAAAGAAACTTCCCCATAGTTCTCATTTTGGGCGCGCGGCTCAGATGAGGTTTTTGGGCGAGCCTACCGGCCAGCTTGGAACCAAAAGTTTCGGCGCCTGCAATGGGATTCTAGGCGCTGGAGAACGCTGCGACTACCTGTAAATTTAATGCTTATCTGTACCCATGGCTGGGGACGATCAAGAATGCGGCAACCTCGCAATGACAGTTTGCCAATGCTAGAAAACAGTATTCACTACGACGATAGAGATCTTGCTTGCCTTTACTACACTGTCTCCTACGATAACAGTCTTCGGTGTTTGACTTGCTGCACATACCAACATGCGAGGTTTGTCTGTAGCCAAGCGTGCGTTGTGGCCCCTCCGGCGACCATTCGCCCAGTTTGGATTTGGATTCCCTATCACCCCGCTACCGCTTCGGCCATTTCACCACGTCCGCGGCGAGCTTATAGTCAGAGAGCCTAGGCAGTCAAAATTCACCAACAGAAGCGTTCCAATTGTAGTTGGAGATCCTCATGAGGCGTACGTGATGATACCTGCGGTCGTTGGCCGGGCGATGCAATTTGCGTATAGATACATAAACGGCAAGCCTGGCGGTATGTCGCGACCATCTCATATCTCATGGTTCTACAAGGTAGCTTGACCGCTGATGGTAATCATGTCGTTGCCTGGATAGGTCAGCACTCGCACATAGATCGAATACCTCTGATTTTCCATCACAAGACAAGGCATTTCACACTCCGTAAGCATTCTTGCAGGCTCATGGCTCATGGCCTCCCGCTGTCTCGCGATTTAGACAGATACGCGAAACTGAGACGCGTACGCGCTAGCCCATTCACCTTACCCACGACTCCTCATTCCCCAAGACCTGCGCGGCCCGGACGAGGGCGCCAAGACAAGCCTGGCAACGCTATGGCTCTTCGGTGCAACACATTCAATCGCGTTAGACAAGACGCCGGATGGTATTTCAAAATTCAGAAGGTCTTGGACAGAGAATCTCCTAACGTACAATTTCGTGTAGCCGAATTTGTACATGAATCTTACCAAAGTCATTTACAACTCGAACGCGTATCGAAAAACCTTAAACATCGATGAGTACTACGGCTCTCCGGAAGTCCGGCTCGCGCGATAGTAGACTTTCCTCCCGGCGGGGAGCCTTATTAAGCTGGCGATCAAATTTAGACTGTATCAGCGATCTGAGATTGCCACATGAAGCTCTGGCACACTTATTTCAGGCAGCCCTGTGAGACAAACACGAAGGGTGAGTCTAAGGGCAAAGTCGACATGACCCTACGATGCTGAAGTCTATACCGAGCATGCGAGCTCATTGGGGCCGAGAGGGAAAAAGAGAACAGGCGAACAAACTCAGCAGTGATGCAGAGACAGCAGCAGGTTTAGAGAGAGTGAGAGCAAACACGAGCTTGAGATGAAGATAAAGATCAAGGCTACCCCGTACATAATTGCAAGTCCGTAGTTCATGCAAAATGCGAACAATAGGACACGGTATGACCAGACAGTTGTCAGCCTCTTTTTGGGATTGGGACCTTAGGGTGGGATGTGATTTGGCCGATCTGATGGCGGGTTCGTTCCATCCTACGCCGGCTTGTCTGCCCTTGCCCATACCCTCGCGCCATCCTTGTGTTGATCCCTGACCGTCTTGAGCGGCAGTTTTTTCAAAACCGTCTGGAGCAGTATAGTGCCCTGGTTCACCTCCTCCTCAGCTGTTTCCACTTGGTCCATCAGTCGTGCCATTTCGTCATGAGCATCATCCAAGAAAGCCATCGCGAGCCTGACCTGCTCCCTAGCAAATTTGTGTGTGTCACAAGCGGCCGTGACGTCGTACTTTTTGTCCTGTCCTGTAACTTTTTCTCCGGTAGTATTTAGTTTATACTTCGTGTCTGTGAGATTTATGTCGCGTAACGCTTGCTCGGTCTTGGCAACAGAAGACGACGCGGTATTGGTAGTAGAAGACGACGCGGTATTGGCAGTAGAAGACGACATCTTGAGTGTAGGCTTGAAAGAGTGCTGGTATTAGTCTAGTGATACTGCTAGTGTATGCCGAAAACATACTCCGTATGTATGGTATATATGTGCTATAGCGCAACATTTTGGAGAACATACCGTTCACGTGCTAGCCGCACACCGAGAGCTTTTAAGTTGAGCTCAACTAGTAGCCCAGTACTCCGTAGGCAAGATAATTGTTAATTATCTATCTTATCGTTCAAGAACAACTAGTTTTCGGTAATCAAGAGAAATAACATAGGTATGGAGTACGTCTACCTTATAGGTTGTGAGCTGAATTGCCGGTAAGTGTCTAGGTAAGTTAGCGACTTGTCATGCCGCTTTCCAGGTACCCGTGGACCTCTTTAGTATGCACATACTATGGCGTTTATGCAGACACTGTTTTATCAGGAGCCGCAGTCGGTGCCCAAATGCATGCTGCATTGTTCTGAATGTGGTCTTCTCCAAGGGATACCTATCGGCTGGTAGTATGTAAGTATGTACAACGCGGCATATGACTCCCAGCAGAGCTGGCGCCCGATGGGGCACGGCGGATAAGAAACGACAGCGTGGCTTTCAACGGAACGGTCTCAACGCTGTGGATGACAGAGAGATAGGTCTTTTCAATGGCGTTCCCTCTGGTGTAAGAGGGTTCGCGCTTGCCTTCTTCTGTTCTTGTCTCTGCTCTTGTCGCCTCATTTTGGCCTCATCCCCCAGACGCAGACCGATGCCGGGACGCATATACGTCGAAGGAGATGACGACGAGTGGATATCATACGAGATTAAGAGCCTCAAACAACGTCAAATCAACAGGACTGGCCGACTTATTATCGAATATTCCGTTTATTGGAAAGACTACAGCAACCAGTACGACGAATGGTATCCTCGCGAGTTGCAGGCAGTCTAGAAAAGTCACGCCAAGCTCGGCGGGAGTACATCGAAGCTCATTAACTACAACAGCGTATTTCTTGAAACTTTCAGTTATAAAAAAAATGGAAAAAAAAAATCAATTTATATTATACTAACCTTTGAATTTCCGATTTTATTTTTCTTTATTTCTACATTAAAGCAGGTCAGATATAATATTTTTTACCAGCCAGGAAAAGTAGACCGATCTCTGGGGCGTCACTTTCTTCGACCCACTGTATTTACAGTACTCTTCAGCAGTATTAGTTCGGCGGGTACTGTACTGTACTCTGTAGCGCCACGTCACCTACGTCACTTACAGACGCAGTGGGTACGGTAACATTGTTAGGAACGATGTCCACAGTAGAGCAAGTAGGTATGATGTGTTGGCAGCTAGGTAGCCTAACGAGAGACAAGAGACAAGGGACAAGAAACCGTGGACTCGATATGGCGCCGGGCCTATCGCTTGTACATGCCTACTGAGTTTAGTACCCATCTCGGGATGCATCCGCCTCTAGGCCGATTCAATGGGTCAGAGCCCGACACAACGAAAAGGTCAAAAGGTAACTGCCTGAGATCTCTTTTCAGCCTGCGCCTCAATCGCCTTTTGGGCCACTTCGAGTGCGGTCCTTAGCTTGGGTGGTGGTGTTATCCAGTCTTCCAATGGGATGCTCTTCTCCAGCGTCTGCTCGAGGATCTCGAGCGCATGAGTGTGGTCTTTGCATTTGTTTTCCAACTCCCATTGCTTAGAATACTGCTTTTCGAGCTCCTTCCTCAATTCCTCTGCAACCCTCTCAGCTTCTTCTTTATCCGCTTGGAGCTTCTTCAATTGAATTTTCAATTTGTGGAATCCTGGAAGCAGATCTTTTGGGGAAGATGGCGTTGGAGGATCATCTCCCGCAGTCATGTCGATTTGTTCGTTCATGGTCTAAGTCTCTTACTCTTCGCAAGCCAACACTTGTCGGAATCAGCAATCTAACAAAGCCAGCGTTTTATTTCATCCTCACTTACGTAGCAGCTCGAGATGCAATCGGCTCGCTAAGCTACGACTGCTATTGAAATTGTAAGGAGTGTATTGATTAACGAAATGTGCGTGAATTATAATTGCATACCTAATGTACCTTCAAGCGTGAATGTATAAATCTAATAGTAAGTAGAAACAATCATCGCACCCCAACACATATTCCGCCGTATTACATGCACCTAGGTATCTCTTCCTAGATGGCCTACTCCGTACACTGGAATCAATTGCACAGGCCTTCTCCAAAGCCTTTGCAGGCCCGCAGGACCTAACTTGGCAGGGTCGGCATCATATCTTTACCCACCACAACAGCGGCAGTAAATCAGAAGCATGGAGCGAATTATTACGGCACAGAGAGATTTCATTGCGGCTTAAAACATCCACCTTCAACTGCCGACCGAAGTCAAATGACCAAAAACACACATTCCCGAGGTCGGGTCCACTGTGGCCCGTTCTGGCCAAATTATCAGCGAGTAGGGCCCAGTTGAATGCCCTCGTATGCATATGTATGCACATCAATCTCACCTATCATCATCATGGTCCCGCCGACTATCGAAATTGCCAACAAAAATGCACATTCAGGCAGCAACAGAACAAAACTTGTGATATTGATACAGGGTTGAGTATCAAGCTTTAAACCAGCAAGCATACGAAGTACAAATGTACTTCGTAGTCAGCCTCACATCTATTGATAGATGGGTCACGCCCTGTATGGTTCATACCTAAAGACGTTTGCGAACTTAGTTACCTAATAAGGCCCACCAGGTTGGGATTTAGCAGCTTTTCAGTATCCGGACGCGCCCCCCCGACTGGGATACCTACTCCTAGCAGAACTATCTACCGGCCTAGCGATCTGGAAGAGTTTTTAACCCCTATTTCAGCTTCCAAAGCTTGAATGCTATAGAATCCGTCATTCGGGTGTTATCCAGTGATATGATACTCCATGAGCTTTATGTGTCCAAGGCTGGGGATATCCATGCCGAGTAAGCCCCCCAAACTCAAAACGTGAATATATGCATTTTTGGTTGCAACAGTCATAAATCCACGGTTCTAATAAAGAATGGACTCAAGTATTGTACTGGTTCACGGCCTAATGGGAGGCTATATCAAGACTTGGCAGGCCGAAGACAATACAGTCTGGCCAAGAGACCTCCTGCCACCAGCACTTCACGAGCGAGCCGGACTTGGCATCCGTGTCTTATCATTTGAGTATGGCGGATCAATCATGGGCACTAGTAGTCAAGCTGGGATCGACGATACTGCACAGAGTCTGCTGCAATGTCTGTACAACAAGAGAGAAGACCAGCGCGACAAGTCTAGGCCTATTATCTTCGTGGGTCATAGCCTGGGAGGCGTCATTATCAAAAGGGTGATTACAACCCCTGAAACCTTCTATTTCAAGTTCATACATTTAATTGATGAATTGAAGGCAATTCGAATTGCACACAATGTCTATAGGTTTAAACCTATCAAAAGGCCAATCATTGGTGTTGTAAGTAGATATCGTATCTCTTTCATCTCTAGTTGCTTATGCTTAGTTCTTTGAGATCTTCTTCGCGACCATTCATAGTGGAGACAGACAACAATACACGTCATTTTTACACGATGTACTAGAATGCCACAGCCAAACAGTAAGGATTGGAGGGCGGGAACTAAGAAGAAATCCCTCCAAGAGTATGTACAAAGAGATCCAGGATACCCCTGAGGTATTTGAGCTTATCTCAAAGGACTTTCGTCCTCTCTTCCGGAAGTTGGGTCTTCAGAGCTTTCATGAGACGCGTGAAACGAAGCTATTACGACGCGTGGTAAGTACTGTGATTTAGTAACGAAGCATTCTGATCCTTGTTCTGTCCGATCGCTTAACCTCTACTGCAGGTCGTGGATAAAACGCAGGGATGGCTTGGCGCTGAGGGGGATGATGCATTGAATATACAAAAGGACCACCTCAATATTTGCAAATTTGAAAAAGATCCGGCCCAAGGGACGGGATTTCATTTAGTGAATACCCGGATCAGAAAAATGATTGAGAATTCACCCGCGCAGAGAGGCAAGTTTTAACATTGGCCCCCCTTTCATTATTCATATTGATATTATACTCAGGGTTGAGAAAAGATGATGTTGATGCGCTCAATTCGCTCTGCCCCGAGACACTTTGCCAATCTATGATGACAAATAAGCCAGCTATTGGTACAGGAGACTGGATTTTTGACCGACCACAGTTCCAGGAGTGGCGTGATAAGGAAATTGGAATGCCAGTGTTATGGATCACGGGCGAGCCGGGCTGTGGGAAAAGTTACATCGCCAAGAATGTTGTCGACAAGTTACGGGAAGGGTACGGGCCTCGCAAAATAGATAAGCTCCGCGAAGAGAGCATGTCGGTGATTTGCGTTTTCCTGAGTGAGCCACGCCTAACGAATATAGATTTACGGCATTTGATGATCAAGATTCTTCAGCAAGGTCTAGAAATCGCCCCTAGACTATCCCTCCAGGAGCAGTCGTCTCATAATATTGGCATAGAGAATTTATTAACTACGGTTCGAGATCGAGTCCTGGCTTCCAGACTGCAGTGGGATGAGAAATCAAATCCAGCAGAGAACAATTTGCATGGTCTACTGTCTTCAACTATTCGGCAAGTTCTGGCAGAGATATCACCAGAGCTCATTGACACGCGCCTTCTGCCCCTATGGAAATCGGAGAATAAGCCCAGCAATATAACACTCGATGGCCTACGAGAAGTCTGGCCGAAAGTCATGACCGATGCGCTAAGAAAACGCAGTATAACTGTCGTAGTCGATGGTTTTGATAAAATGGATAGGCAAGATCAGAAGGAATTTCTCAACATTCTTACGGAATTTCAGGAGCAATTTTCTAAGACGGGTACATTTCGGATACTCTTTTTCTCCAACAATTCTGCGGAACTTGAGTTAGATTTCAAGAAATCTGAGTTTATCCAGTATGCTATTGAAAAAGAGAAAGATACAGGATCGGACATCAAAGAGAGCGTCAAACAGCGTATAGAAATAATTGGGAAAATCCACAAGTACTCTCCCGACACCAAAAGAAAAATTGAGGAAGGGGTACCTAAAGCGGCGGATGGTATATTTCTCCGCGCGGATCTGATGCTTGGGAGTTTGAAACGCACGTACTACGACAATAACGCTTTGAATGAGCTATTCAAAGCTTCGCCACAAAGTACTCCGCTGCAAAGCACTGCGGTTCTCTATGATCAGATACTAGGGAATGTATGGGCGGATACCTCAACGAGGAGATCTGCTAGGCATGTCCTGATGTGGATTATATTTCAAAGAGAATGTTTAAGCCCTGCTGAACTTGGTATTGCACGAGCTCTTGCAAAAGGGCGAGACGACACCAGCGGAAGCATCAACTACGACCAGGTGTGCGACTTGCGCGGCGATGACACCGAGCTCTGGGTAAACCGATTTCTTGGCCATTTGGTCAAGCTCCGAGACAACCGATTCGAATTAATACACCCAAGTTTAATGAAATATCTCACCACAAAGTCAGAGGAGCTCAACGAAGACTATGGCGACACTGTTCTTCCCCATCATGGAGAATCATACATGGACCCAAGAGCGAGCCACGCACTACTCGGCAACCTTTGCGCTACTTATCTAGCACGGCCCTGCTTCGACCAACCTGTTAGTATTCGTTCTGGATGCACGACCTGGTTTGACTGGCAGGCGGCAGTCAAGGAAAGGATGAAAGAGCATCCGTTTCTTCAGTATGCAGCACTAAATTGGTCAGAGCATCTGGAGCTAGCCCGAGATCCTGCAGTGCCTGGAAGTGGCTGCAGAATAATGGCTGCTGATCGAGAGCGGGAGAAGAAGCTGCTAAAAGACGCTCATACCTTAGGTAGCTGGATGGAAGTCAGGTGTTATTTTCATGACTGGCACGAAGAGAAAGACAATTGGAAGCTTTGCCCTGCTAGTGAATACAACCGAACATATGCGCCGAAGCAGTCCGCCGCCAAAGAAGCCAGACAGCCCAGCCTAACACAGGATGGCAAGACGGCACTAGGCACGACAGATTCGATACAGTCAATCCAGCAGATAGAGAAACCAATTTCCCCTCCCGAGCAGTTGATTTCACAATCAGAGCAACCAACTCCAGCGCAGCGATCGACCCCACGAGCAGAGCTGACGGAAACAGAGCTACCGGAAACAGAGCTGCCGGCGCCAATAACAGAGCGAGCGAATCCACCAGCAGAGTGGGCGAATCCACTAACAGGGCGGGCGAATCCACTAGCAGAGCGACCGAACCCACTAGCAGAGCAACCAAAGCCACTAACAGAATCGCTGACCTCGCAAAAAGAGCGACCAGCTTTTCAGACAGCACGTACAGAGCCGCCGAAACGCCGTCCCCACTGGCTTGTCAGAAGCGCTCAGTCCGTTGTGAATGTACTCCGGCTTGACACAGACTCCGAGGAACCTACGTCGCGCAACAGATGATAGGATCCATCGAAGTAATAGCGCTTGTGGCTTGATCTCTTGGAACAGGACATCTGGCAATTTATCCTTGCTGTTATGTAATTGCTTCTATCCTCAACGCGTATTATGTGTTCTTTTTCTCTACGCAGGTCTTTCAAGTTCAAGTGCATCGCTCATTTACATACGAACACCCAACTTCTCCGGAGGAAACGGAGCAAACTCGCTATCATGCGCGCACTCTTTCGCTGTCAGTTATCTAAATCGTCTAATAAAAATAACTAATTTCCTATGATACTTCGTAGTTCAGGCCGTTCCACATGGAAAGCCTGTTTCCTTCTACTGCTACAACACCTGCTACGGGCGATCCAGCATAGCCATATACGACCGAACGTATGAGGAAGAGGGAGGTGATTCAACTTTTAGAACCATGCTGGCGAGATCTCACATGTTCTCTGACTGGCTGTCTTCTGTCTTGAGCTTCTTCCCAAGGAAGCCCCCCTCCCTCCTTTGCCTCCAACATTCTCTGATTTCCCGTCGGCCTGACCACTCCGCGTTCTCTTGAAGCTTGCGAGTCTAGAACCCCTACCGCTCCTCCTGCTGTTGCTCCTTGGTGATTCGCTCGAACGCCCGCTTGTCTATCGAAGACCAGCTGATGTCTGCCAACGACCCGACCATTAACGACCAACTCCTGATTGATGACAGCCTGATCGTCAACTGCTGGCTGTTGATTGGCCACCATGTAGTCATTGGCGACCATGGACGTCTGGCGGGTGGGCGACTGGGATGCCGCCCGCCTAATGATTCTGCATACCCCGATGAATGCGCCGTTATGAGGATCCTTGAACTGACACATCGTGACATGGTCACCATCTACGTCAATGACCTTATCGCCAGGAACCTTTGCTGCGGACGTCTCATTCACAATGAGATGTTTCGCACCGGGCATTAGCCGTTTCTCCAGGAAATTGGTAATAATAAACTTATGTTGCAAGCGGCGAAAATCCTCATCAACTTCTTGAAGGTCGGCCGCGCCCTCATTTAAGACCGCGACCATCCGACACTTCGGTCCAAGTGCCCCTCCATAGCTACTGGCAAGCCTCTGCCACTCTTGCTTATCCCCTCCGCCGTGCGGGGTTCCAAAGAACATCTGGTGTCAACAGCAAATCAGTACTCAGTCTTTAGCAAGAGCCGGGAGTGCCATTCCATTCATTGGACTTACGATTTCTTTAGTGGCCAAAATAATCGACTGGAAGACTTTCTCGTTCTCGGCAAATCGCATCGCCTAGTCCGCCAATACGTTTTAGCAATCGACGTTACGTTACGTATTTACAGTATGAAAACCATACTATAACAAGACTGCAGCCATCTAACTTACTTGCTTGACAATAAGGCCTCCTAGACAGTGGCCTAGGAAAATCACGGGCCTATTCTCAATCCCCTCTCGCAGGTCGTCTAGGAAGGCTAGCAGGCTTCGGGCGTAGCTGCGAATGCTGGCTACCACTAACTCCCCGGCATCGTAGCCAAATGACAGGATCCTTGTGGGAGGTTGTTGCCGATTTGCTAGTAACAAATCTGTCGGCCAAAATACTTTAGAGTCACCCTCCTTAGACGTCCATGTTTCCATGAAGTCGCCGCCAAACCCATGGACAAGTACGAGACTAAGACACACGTAAGTCAGCATACGTGATGATAGAATTAATAGTGCATGTTTTCGAGTAGCGGTATTGCTTACTCAATGTCTGCAATATTTTTCCCTTTAATTTTTGGGTCGTAGATCACACGAAGTTGCAGTTCTTTCGCGTGCGGCTCCGGCATTTGAGCAGCTCTGTTAGCTGCCCAGCGGCGAGTGAAGAAAGCCAGGGCCATCGCGATAGCAGATATAAGAAGTAATGATAAATGACGGGAAAATCTCTCTTCTATGTCATTTAAAGATGCTATTCTGTATTTCAAGACTGAAAAAGTCGAGGGAGGATTCTATTGCAGCGTGCCCCTAGATAATATTCGCGGGGTATATAGATGCCCAATTATCACCGCAACGCCTTTTCCGCAATGTAAATCACACTATTGGTCATTCATCTTCCTGATCTAAGCGAGTGACGTGGCATGATCTCTGGACAAATGCCTGAAGGGGCAATGTCAGCATAGATTGTCTGTAAGATGCTGCCTCAACTCCTCTTCTCCATCTTATGCTCTGCATCGTGCCTTCTCCCTTCAATAACACACCTCTCTAAAGGCATCAATTTCAGCACAACAAGTTACATCTCTTGAAATGGTGTGGCATGTGTTATCAACCCCGAAAAACGGGGAAACTCCTCTGCTAGAGTGAGCGACTTCCACTGTCCTTTCCGTATTAGTTCAAATGAGTTGATCTTCGAGATGAAGTATTGTTGCCGTCCATGGCCTCAACGGGCATTACCGAGATACCTGGACGGATCAGTCGACCGGAAAGCTATGGCTAGCGGATTTCCTACCTAACAGGCTACCTCGATGTCGCGTTATGAGCTACGAGTACAACGCCTCTGTTGAGAGTATGGCAGCCGGGACAATCAGAGACGTCGCGCGCACGATGTTCATGGAGCTGAGGAATAAGCGAGAAGAGCCTGTAAGTATTTACAGTAACAATCTTTGGCACGCCATCAGCAGCCATTCGTTGAAACTACTTATTACTAACACTTACTAGGAACACGAGGGCTATAAGGACATTCCTATCATTTTTATTGCACATAGCCTCGGCGGGATCGTGATCAAACAGGTACGAGTCACTGGGTTTGATGACAACGATATATAACTCATTCTAACTTATATCTGATTTTAAGGCTCTGGTACTCGCAGAGCAGAGCCCGAGGGACTTCCCAGGCATGACCGAACACACTAGAGGCATAGTACGTGCCTGGACACTCTTATACAATAGACTTTATCATTTCTAATAATGAACTGCTGCTGCTCGCATAGGTCTTCTTTGGAACACCACACCGAGGTGCCGACGCCGCCAACTGGGCCGCAATGGCCGGTCGGATCGGGGGCGCTGTTCTCCCTCGGTTTAGTTTTCGCTACTTGGAACTTCTTAAACGGAACTCCGAGGGCTTGTACAGAGTGTCTGAAGATTTTAAACATCTGGCTTCTAGATATGAGATTGTTAGCTTCTACGAGGAGCATGCCTATAATCGCCTTTGGGGTAAAGTGGTATGTATTGTGCATCCCTCTCTCCCTTTACATAAATCGCTTGCTATGTGAGAACGGAATATTAACTTAAGGGTCAGATTGTAGATAAAAATTCTGCTGTTATGTCATTACAACATGAAGAAGATATGATGCTCAGTGGCACGCACACTTCCATGTGCCGCTTCTCGAAGGACGATGAGCGGTTTGATGCGGTCTGGAGATCCATCCGACGAGCCAGCGGCGTCGTTTGGCCGCCTAAACAAGACCCGAAAGCTGAGAAGCAGAAGTCAGGCGCAATAACAGCAGAGTCGGTAGAAAACTGACCGCTTTTATAGGATTTCATGTAAAGAGGCTGAGTACTTATGCTAGGTGGCATTTCCCACGGCTTCTCCTGGCCCAAATGCCGTTTAATTTTATTATGTCACTTATATCATCTACGCTGGCTCGTTGTCGCCCCCAGCTTTCTCTTCATCGTACAATTTTTCTTACCTCTCTAGAAAAATTTTCAATTGATGCAGAATCATTCATAAAGCCGAACACTTTTACTACCTATGATCCCGAATTGTACACAATAATTACGGGCAGGAGCGTACCTAAAACATGACACTCTTGTAATGAAGTGCGCTGCACTGTACTTCGCACTGTATATCCAGCTCGGTACCTAGGTACTTACAGACTGTTTCTCCCCTACATATTGGACATTGGTTCGTAAACCTTCGTTGCGAAGCAGAGTCAATAAATCACAATGAAGCGTGATTATCAGAAGTTACACTCTGTTTGAGTTGTTCAATTATCACATGCACGCCAATGATAATGAAGGTCTGCTGCCAGTGGCAGACTGGCAGTCCAACGCAAATGCCAAGATCCCAAGACTCCAACAGCCCACGAGCGAACTTGTACAGTACCACACGGAGCCTAAGTATAGGCGTAAGCAATTGTATGTACGCGGAGTACCGGCGTCGAAACATGTATGCATGCAGCATTTCGACGCGTTCAACCATTGAAGCATTCTGGACGCACTTGGGCGCGCAAGCAGACCTGAAGCCCAACCCAACCTCAGATTGCCACGAAAACATTGGAGAAAGAGGTACCACTCCATTCCAGCTACCTTCGTCAACCGGACAGCAAGCTCAGCAACTTGCCACATCAGCCTGCTGCCAGCACTTGAGCCGCGAAAGCGGTACTCCCCATACTTTCTCTCCATTATCCGCGTGCTCCGCCGTGGCAGCGCGCATCGCGCGCGTCGCTCAGCTCGTACGGTACCTACTAGAATCCATCCTTTCCGCTTCGAGCAGTCGCCGAAGTGAAGATCGTCGTCAACAGAGGGGGATATTGGCTACAGGCAGGGCTCAAGAGAGCCGCAGGTCAAGCGACAGGCCCTGAAAGCACCACTTAGGTGTAAGAGCGGCCAGCCTCTGTAACGGAAGATGAACCATGAGCGAGGGTAGCCCCAGCCACCTAACAAGATCGAGAACTAAGAAGACAGACATCACAGTCTTCCGCTCCGACCTCTATCCCAAGCCAGTAATAAACGTTTTATCGATGCGGTGCAAGAGTGTTATGTCGATATCCGACGATGATCTGCGTATCTTGGCGCCGAGGATCCGTGAACGATTTTCCAAGTAACAACCGAGATTGTGACAACGCCAGCTTCTAGAATCATCCTATTTCTGCTAAAGAAAGAACTCCCGAAGCCAACGAGATAGAGATATATTATAGTTTCAATGCCGTTTATCATAGTCACAGGCAATTATCTTTCTAGCCGCCGTGGCCGATATGACGAGAGTGTACTGTGTCCCTGATCGTACAAGAGGTCGCTTTTCTCCTTTCTCACTATCCCTATCAATATCGATACTAGATCGTACGCCATTAATCAAGGGATTGATCTCCCTGACCGAACCCTCCATCTGCCACAAGCCAGCACACAGGATATCTACATTCTTCACAACTTCCCAGTGCCAACATGTTAGAAAGTCAATTCTCACACCCGGTTGCTAGCCTAGCTGGTCTCTTAGAGCTGTGTGTGCCGGTATTGTGATCTCGATGTGGTGCACTTCGCTTTCCAGGACCGTCTTTTTGACAAGCCGGCATGCAATCGAGCAGCCGCTTGACCTCTTTATCGAAACGAGTTTCAGTTCCTCCGTCCACGGATTAGCGAAAGTGCCGAATGGCATGGTGCGTAAATATAAATCAAGCTGTAATATTTTTGAAGCCGACGCCAAGTCAAAAATTTCATGAACCATAGATGGTTCAATTGCCTGTTTTTCGCCCCATTTTTGGAGATCGATTAAGTGAGGCAAGAGTCGACGTTGTGCGCTTTCATAGATGATGACTGCGACAAAGCGCTCGTCGGCTGGATCCGGTTGCAAGACGAGACAGGCAACGAGACGGGATGAATCACACGCTATGCCGGAAGATGAGATGACTCCCCCCTGTGGATCGGGGCAACACTTTGTATATTTGGCCCCCTTCCCTGATGTCGTAGTAATATTGATAGGTGGCAAAAAAATTCGATGTAATATCGTATCATGTGACAACTCACGGTCACGATAGAAAGGTAAAAGGAGCCTTACAACCTCCCGCGTCAACCTGCTATGATCAAGGGTAAATATGATATACTCCTTCCCCTCTGCTATAATCTTCGTCAACGGTTTTCAAGATGTCTCACGACAATCAGTTACTGACCAGGATCTCCAATCATCTCTAATTTGCCCGCTTCATTGTGTCGCACTTGGTAAAATGGAACGGTAGAGTCTCGAGAATATTGGCCTTCCTTGTCCAGCTTTTGAAGGGCAATCGCGGGTCGATCGAGTTTTGTAGGATCGCCTTCAAATGTATTCTCGAGGATACCGATAGTCCTCTTGGCTAACGGTGTATCTATCCGGGCTTCAGATGTATAAAGCAGCAAACTCACATCAACGCTATACTTTGCCAACTGAAGCGAGTGCCGTCCTTCTGCCGGACTCCGTTCGAAGACGACAGGCGATTTGAAATCGTCCGGACGTTGTGCCAGTGGACTGTGTGCACAACTGAGTAGTAGTATAGATTGATCGTCTGAGTGTTTAATAATTTGTTCTTGAAGTCTTTGGAATGCTCTGGCGCCCCCCTCGCCGTAAAGCAAAGGCATATTGACGTCAAATATACCCATTAAACTGTAAGCAATGTCTTCTTTCCGAGTCGACTGGCGCCCACATGCCCAATTCATTTTGGTGTGAATAGAATAAATTACAAGGTCGTTGACCGTGTAATCAAGAATTTTCCCGAATAGATTCATATGCGTATCATGATCGCCGAGTATAGCCATGTCAATCTTGGTGATATTGTGTATAAGACTTGCCCTGCTACTCCTAGAGCCAATCGGTTTCCAGTTTTGATCATAGAACGAAACTTTTCCTGGGGCTATTAATTCTTGAAGCTACATAAGTCATTGCATTAGATATGGCTATTTTAGAAATGAATGATCCAGTTAAGAACAATCATTGAGAATATCAAAATAGTACATACTACAGCAGGTCAACTTCAGATTTAGAATGATTGAGCACAGAAAAAGTATATAAAGCGACGAAGTGTTGGAGACTGACCTGTCCATGCTCGCGTAAACCATCTGCTTTTCTCAAATTCTGCATCAACACTCGTAGGAGCTTCGGAGTTCAGCTTGACGTCGCACAGATAAGCATAGCAAATGACTGAGTGCTGATACCATTTGAACATCGAGTTGATTGCCTCCGATAACTCGGCGCTACTATCTTTGTCAATGCCTAATATTTGATTAGAACCCCCGATGGCAGGTAGGGATGCTTCGGTGTCCAAGTACAGCATGTGTCGATCCAGATGTATTTGAACCCATGTTTGGCAGCGGTAGCAGCTGCGCGTTTTACTTTCGACGCCCCCTCGATTTTTGACCAGTGCTCCGAGCCTGCCTCGATATCGGCGAATAGTACTTCATCTTTTTGCCATGTATGAGACAATATAGCATAGTCTACTTCAGCATGACTGTGATAATGCTCGAGCTTAAAGGTCCTGGTGTTGAGTAGTCTCATGGCAGCGATAGCGGACTAGTACTTATCATAGGGTGGGCGGGCCTGATCGAGAGTTGAAATGGAACATGGAATGATTGGATTTCTAGATAGATGTGGCTGACCACCTACTCTTAACAAGGTGGGATGGCTGCCTGCTGCCCCCCCGTCGCTGGTGCAGGTATGAGCGGTCACGGCCCGGGTGACGAGAATACTACCTTGTGGCTTAACACAGTTGGACACGGCCCCTTGCACTGGCTGTCTAGGTTGCGGCTCAACGCGGCCACTACGCTCAGCATAAATCGCTACGAAAAGACAAATATCAGGCACTTGAATGCATTATCACGATAGTATTGATTCATCTGTAAATTCGTTCTAGATATATGCTCATGGATTAGACTATGAGGATTCCAGCGCAGAAATTTCCGAGTCCCTACCTAGCCGAGTACTACAAAAGCGCGGTAGGTGAAACCAAACCTACTACTTTAGTTGCTTCCACAACGCCGAACCATGCAGAGACCTCTGGCTCATTCACATCGTTATACTAACGAGAACGGTGAGTGTCAGACCTTACGCATCGTTCCTCCTGTCCTTCTTCTTTAGATGCGCGGTGGGGATCAAAACCAACCTAAACTGCCTCAATCATGCTGTCACCTCGACGGCATCTCCGATTGTTTCTCCGTCTCCTGCCTCGCAACCTCCAGGTCCTGCGCACGAACTGTTGCACGGCCTATTTCTAATAGTAAGCCCCTGGATATGTCTGAGGTTGGGTCGCATGAGAAGCAAATTGAGATGCTATCTCGGCATAATTACTAGGCCAGCCAGCATAGGGATTTACGGAAGTCGCGGGGGGGTGTTGGGATAAAGGATTAAACGGGCTCGGGCCGGGCGCTTGATACGCCGCAGGAGGTGGCTCGTACGATCCGCTAGAACCTGGGCGAAGGGGAGAATTACGGTATGTGGTAGACGTTTGGGCAACCGCGCGAGCAGCTCCGCCATATGGGCTTGCAGGTCGGCCAGTAATACCAGGTGAATCTCGCCCTGAGTATTGATAAGCCACATAGTCATTCGATGGCGGGCGGATCTGTGCACGAGATGATTGTTGCTCATTTTGAGTTCTCCATTCCGAATAGCTCGGCACATCTGTATCCCGAATGAGTTGTACCATGCGCTCGGGCCTGAACCTTTGAGAGTGAAAAGTATCGGCGGATGGAATAAGGCCCAAGAGGAATGTGATGTCGCGTGGGATGGAAACTGTCGCGCCTGAGGCTGTTGTGCCGCCCTGTCGACGCTGCTGGTCAAGCCTACGGCCTGCAGCACCCTTGAGCGGTGAAGCTCCCCTGGCTATCTTCCGAGGGGGGTTGTAATCATCCGCCTCGTCCATTTGGAATGGGCGTTTCGGTGACTTTAGGTTACCCTGGTTTACGGATAGATGCTGTGGGCGTGGGCTTCTTTCGCTCTGTCCCATATGCTGTGGAGTATTACGGAGAGAGAATGAAGGATCCTCGACCGATTGGAGTACGGCTAATTTAGGGCGCATTTGTTGTGCGGGTGAGACGATGACCCGGGCAGTGATAGGGTCAAACCGCTCCGTAGCGAACCGAGCAGCGAAAGGAGATATCCTAGGCTCATCAGGGAACAGCTCAGCCATCTGTTTCTCGAGCTCCTGAACTTGGGCTAATTCACCATAGCGAGCTTCGTACGCATGGAAATACGCGTAAAGTGGCTTCAACTTGGTGACCAGTTCGGGCTTTTCTTTAAACCGTTTAACTGTCTGAGAAAAGACAACTCGAGCATCTAAACGTGAAAGTTAGCTATGATAAAATGTCTAGCAAAAGGCAAGAATATGGATCTCACTGGTGAAGTCCCTCCTAGCGTGCAAGTGCTTCAGATACTCGACGAAAAAGTGCTCTGACTCAGGGAAAAGTCTCGAACCACGCTCAAAGATTTTGGTTGCAACCTGATCCTGATAAACATCCCACTCGATGAGTGCTATCGCAATATAAACCTCACTGGTGAGGCGGCCCTTACCGCGAGCTTCGGTAAAGATTCCACGAAGGCCAGTTGGCGGCGAGCTTTTGCCTTGTCCTTGAAATCGTCTGAAGGCTCGGGCGAGAGCAATCCACAGATATGATATCTGTTGTGACAGCATTTGGATTTGAACAGCAAACCCATCTTGGATTGCTTTAATTCTGTCCTGTTTAGGTATGGCAGACATGAAAGGTTCTTTGATTTCTCCTTCATCATCGTCTTCATCCCCACCGGCGGTCTCATTTGCGGTTTGTTCTGCTGTTGATTCCTCTTGAAGTTTTGATACAGCGGAAGCCTCCTTCTCCTTAAGCTTCTTGATCATCTCATAAAGTGTATCGAGGACCTTGTCGTATGGCGCCCTTACGGCCTGTGCCAAAGCAGCTTTAGCTTGTTCACCTTCACCTGCGCGGTGGGTTAACTCAATGTGATCAGCATGTTTAAGCGCTAGAAGGGCACTTTCGGGATTCGCGGCAACACCATCAGTAAGGAATGAAAGTCCGATGTCCTTTCCTTCTACGACAATGCTATTTTCGAAGCACCACTCGGCTGCATCGACCCAGATTTCAGGCCAAAACCGTAAAGCCATCAGGGCATGCTTGAAGACGTGCAGAACCCGTCGCTGGTATGATGCTAAATCTTCCAATTTTAGAACTAGCGGGTCATCCTTCTCCCAGGAAATCCACGCCTTCCAAAGCTTCACCTGTTCGAGAAAGTCTTGATCGCCATCGAAGCCAGGTACGGGAGGCAGACGAGGCAAAGTAGTTCTTTTGAGGCCACGTGTGATATTCTCCAGTGCCGTGTTAGCACTACGGGCCGTCATGTATGCAGGTGATCGCTCTTGGAGGTGTTTGCGGCCCTATGCTTTGGTTAATTCACGGAATACAGATTAGGATTACAACTCACTGACTGTCATCTTGTTCAAGCCCATTTCAAATTGATCATATTCTTTCCAGAAGGAGTTCAAGTTTGCCACAGGAATGCAAATAGCACGTTGGTAGGCTTTGCGAAGGAGATCCATTTTTTGTTGATCTTGCCAACTTGTACCACCCAGCTGACCCGGACCGCTCTTGATAAAAGCAATATAGTCCTGCCATATTGCCCCTGCATCTCGGTCTTGGCCAATGTTATCGAGTACAAACTCGTAAGCTTGGCTAACCGTTTGGCGAGCACTGCCAGAGGGATCATTCGAAAGATCATTTCTTCTTCGAACATAGTTCAGATACACTGTCCATAGCTGTACATGAGGCACAGCAAAAAGAGTGCGGCTGAAAATCATCTCGGCTGCGCCAAAATTGTCTAGGCTCAGCTCCATCTCCAAAAATGCGACCCAGGCTTCGGCCTAGCAGTAGTTAGTGGCGCGACTCGCAATTCACAAAGGGTGTTATCTCTTACAGCTTGTGGTATAATTTCAAGGAGACGCTCATATGTTCTTCTTGCATCTTCAATCTTGTGTCGGCGCTTTTGCTCTTCGATCAGCGCAAACCAGGCCTCCATATCACCTTTCGGGTCTTCTTTGATGCGGTCTTCTAGCATACCCACTACGTCGGTTGGGAGCCGCAATTTCGTGTTAGTGCTACCGACCGAAGTGTTCTCCGTTGTAGGGAGGGTGCCGTTGCCGGTAGGAATAGCATGCGGAGGGGCGATGTCTTGCACCGCAGCCTCATGTTGTAACGGAGATGGTGCATACCCGTGGGGCTGCGTAGTAGTGGAAGGAGGGTTAGGAGGATTAGGAGGGTTAGGATGAGGCGTCGGCGCGTCGTCTTCGTCATCGGACGATTCGACCATGAAGCCACCGGCGGTCTTCGGTTTTTTTGTCGGGCGAGGTGAGACGGTAGAGGTATTATGGTCTTCAGAAGGAGTGAAAGTAGGGGGGAGGGTGGGCGGTGCCGCGACGGCCTCGGGATCGTAGGCGGTGGTTGTGATCTCGACAGATTCAGGGTCGTACTCCGCAGAGTCTTCGTCGACTTCGTCGATGTCGGCGACAGGTTCCGAGCCATCGGAATCCAGGTTATTCTGTGAGGCGGCGTATTCCTCCTCTTGATCGCCTGATTCTATGGTTTTTTCATCGGTCTCGACATTGCCCGCCCAATCATTTGCGGCCCACGAAGAGTTGACGCTTAGCTGGGCCTCGGCGTTTTCATCTCCATTGGTAGCCATAATCACGGCTCGAGAAGACTATGCCAACGATCAACGGGAGACGAAGTGTTGGTATTGATCCAGCTGGGGCGATGCAGTGACTGTTGAACTCCCGACGAGGATCGCGCAAGCTTGCGGTTGTTAGGTCGGTCAATCGGCGATTGGGCGATCGATGGCACGAGGCAGAGAAAATACGCGGCAACGCGTGGACGAGAGCGTCAACTGTTATGTGCAGAGATGTGGAGCTGTAGGGATGGGGCGTGGGAGATGAGTAGGAGATGGGTTGAGGCGTAATGACGGCGTCGCGCGATGAAGTAGGGAAGCGTGAGCGTGGCGCCGAGAATGTCACGAGCAGCTCTGGAGCTGGCGAAGCTTTGTCACAAGTGATACTAAGCGTTCATCCCTGCCGACGCCCTATAAATGCAACGAATGAAGATACCAATGATGTAGCACCGTCGCAAGCAGCATGAAAATGATATGTCGCGGAGAAGTTGTGTTGGGGAAATCGAGGGAGGGACTCGCGATGTCGCAAAGGTCACCACAATGAAAAAGTTAGGGTAGTAGCTTGGCCAAGTTGCTGTGACGGGACATTCAAAGAAAGAGCAAAATGCATGCTAAGCTTAGTTTAGCCTAGTGTAACTCAAAATACTACCCGGCCTACCACACGCAGGCATGACCTAAGTGTCTCCACAGTAGCTCCTGCGTTCGTAGGCACATACCTACATGTACATATGTACATACCTAGGTACTCCGTACCTCTGCTGGCAAAGAAACTTGGAACTGAATGATCGTCAATTTCGGCCCTCTACTTCAAACATGCCACGGCAGTCTATTGCAAGCTGCACAGCATGCATTCATTGTGAAGAGGTAACAGATTTATCACAAGCAGCAGCTATAAACTAACAGCTAGGCAAGTTTCAATCAGTTTGTCGGGGAAAGGAATGAAAGTGGTTCATACTTTTATTTTTTTCAATTCTATGTTCAAGTCATGCCGACCTAATCTAAAATATACGTGCAAACCGCGAAGCCGGCGGCGCATTCTAATCCATCCTGTGTCCATCTATTTTATCTGTTCATCTCCAATTCATGTTTACATCTAGACCACGCTCCAGTACGGCGCCCAGTTCGGGTCCAAGACGTTCCAAATGAAGGGCATACCGCGCTCGAGGCCGTTCTCGTCGAACTTGCGGGCGCGCACGACCTTGCTGAAGGCGTCCATGCTGTTCTTGAACGTCGCAGCGGCGGCGCGCGTGGGCGCGTTCATGCGCGCGAGCATGGCGTCGTCGGCGAACATGTACGACATGGTCTCGTTGGTGTCACGCCAGGCGGCGCGGTTGGCGGCGGCGTAAGTGGCGACCTGCCACACGGCACCCTCGGGCGTTGGCATGAACGACATGATATCGGTGACGCCCTTCGCCGACGGGATTGGCTGCCGGAAGCCGGCCGGCGCGAACGGTAGCGACGTCGTGTCGCCAATGGCTCCGTTCGTGCTCATCACCCCGTGCACTACCCCTCCCAGGTACGCCTGGTGCGTGAGGATGTCCACCAGCGTCTGCCGCGTCTTGATGCTACTAGGGAAGTCAAACACCTTGGCTACGTCTGTCTCGCTGCGCCACGCCTGCAGCTCGCTGTCCTGCGCCACGGCGTTGTCGTTAGGGTAGTACGAGTTGATGAACGAGGTCATGAACTGGCGGATCGCCTCGGTCACCACTGCCGTATCCTCGTAGAAGGGGAAAGACTTCAGCTTGGGGCCGAACCGGCTGTTGATGAGGCCGTGGTTCTCTAGCAGAGTGCGGTAGTAGTTGCTCTGGAAGTTGGCCGTCTCGCCGGAGGAGTAGACCTGGTTAGCCCAAGTGCGTCCCGAGATGCTCGTCCAGGCGTAATACTGCGGGCCAGCATTCGGGCCGGCACCCGCTTCTACACCGGCTTCAAGAAGAGGTCGGATGTTCCAAGGGGTTTTCTCAACTGTAAGTACATGTTAGTCTGATGCTTAGCACTAGGTTCATGGCAGGGAAGGGTCGTACCTCGCTTGAGTATAACCATGACGGGGTGGTCATCACTCAAGGTTCGGATCGCTGCTAGGTAGGGAGCTTCTGCAGCGGAGTGCGACTGGGTAATGTGAGCCCAAGTGGTATGCCAGCCATCATTCTGATTCATGATCATCTTCGCAAGCATCCAATCAGTCGGCTGGTCCTTGGGGGTGTAGACCAGTGCCGAGTTTTCCCTGCCCTTAACGAGAGGTCGGATAGCTAGCGGAAGGAAGTCACCGGATTTCGGGTCGATATAGAAATACCCCTGGCATCCAGCGCCGAACTTATCCGTGGGGTCAAGTTCCTTCATCTCACTGAAGTCTTCAAGGAAGAGCCGACCTTGTGCCTGCAGTTGCTGAAGGGAGAGGCCGGTGATCGAGGCGGCGGCGTCGACAGGAAAGAGAAGCTTATCCTTAGCCTGCACTCGCACAAGCCTGTAGGGGCTGGCGGATAGTCTCATCATGGAGAATAGCCGGTCGTCCGTGAAGTTCGTCAACATACCCGGGAATGGGCCGTCCGGGACGGCCGTCGTCCATTGTCCGTCGTATAGATTCGCATAGTCTTCCAGCTTATTCAGGCCGCCTTTCTGCGCAGAGAGATTGGTCAGTCATTGGAATACTCTCCCACACGTGCCATGGCTCGGGAAACGTACTGCATTTATGGCATCGAGAGCAATACCCTTCTCTTCGTTAATGGCTGCTGATAGAGCTGAGATAGGAGGCAGCCATGATTTTTGATCATTGGCTATTGTCTGGTTGGCGAGGGTCCCTGTGGGATAATAGGCAACGCCCATAGGATATGTTGAGTACAGCCAGCCTTTCCGCTTGACATCTATCGCTGCAGCTCTAGCTCGAGGGTTGCGGTCGGACTTAGGAACAGTGTAAGGGTCATTGCTGCTCGTGTCTGCGAGACTGCGCTCTGTGAGAACAGGGGATGCTTCAACCACTGAGGCAGCAAGCAATATGCTTGCTAGAATTGACTTGATCATTATGCACAAGATATCTCGTCAGTGTTGCTAGAAATATCTGTTGGCACAGCGGTGATAGAGACACAGCGAAAATGGGCGTGGAGAGGCCTTTGAGCATGGAGAGATGGTGGAAGAAGGGCCATAATATACTTGCCCTTACCCAGCTCTGCTGCTCTTGCAGAGCGGCTCGCATGGTCCAGGCCTTCGCAACAGGTAGTCATCCTTGCTCACGCTTACACACAACTTAGGCACTTATTTCCGATTGAAAGAATTGTTTCTATCAATTCAGAATATTAAAAATATTCACGTTCAACGACGCATAGTGTTATGCGAACAAGTCGAAAGTGTCGTGGAATTTGAAATCTCGATTATACGAACTGGATGATAATCCCATGTAGTCGTATAATCCTTGGCAGATGTAAGAAGTCTATCTTGGTATGCTTAAACTGACAGCTAAGAGACCGGTACCAAAGTTCAGCGAATATGCCAAAGACGAAGCGCCCGCACTAGCACCCTCTCAGCAGCCTCATGGTCGAAGCCTCGCGAGATCGGTACGTGCGTGGGGGAAGGCATCCCGTATAATCCTTCCGTCGAGGAAGGGTGCTATGACCACTACCGATGGTCGCGCTAGGGATCGGTTGTTACTAAAGAAGGACGCCCGGCCAAATGTTCCACGGCACTTCGCATTACAAATGTGTCCGAACGTTGTCACTAGAATATCTTTTCTTCTCTGCTGTGCCGCATCCTGACAGATCGTGCTCTAGTTCGATAGCGTTGATCCCTCCACCAAGCCACAGCATTCACATTCCATTTATTTTTCACCAAGAGACACTGTTGAACTCCCAATTCAGTGTTCTTATACGGAATCATTAGTGTACGTTTCCAAAAAAAAAAAACTCGCCTCACCAAGCCAATTTCAACCAGCCCAGATTATTAGTGTAGACAGTCTCGTATGGTCCAATCGGCTTCATCCGAATTGTTTTGGAGATCTCAGCGCTTGTTCAGACGTGGTACCGCCTAATTCGGCACCTGCAAGATGATAATACCATATGAGGTTAGATAAACATTAAGACTACACTATCTGATCATCTTGCATATGTGCATGAGGTGTGGGACCAAAATCTCACCACATGTTGGGTTGACTTGTGGCGGTGATAAGCCGACGGCATTGTTTCAATGTGGGGTCAACCGCTCTGTTGGCAACATTCTCTGCTGACGTTGGTTTCACTGTTTCACTGCTAAGACAGTGATATCATGATATTGAGTACCCTAGAGAGATTATAAAGAGATGACCGTGGAGCGTGGAGTTTTGGTGTAATGGCAAGCTGTCGAAAGTGATCCCAAACTTACATGATTGAGATTCTTGCTGCTCGCCTATTTACCGAGTTCAAAGGATGCTAATTCGCTTAGATAGTGGTCGGTTAAGTCCCATCGGAATATGCTAGTCTTCCGTCTAGACAAGGTTCTCGGAGACTTCCGCGTCAAGTTTAGGATCTTATTACCAGGTTCAGTTTTTCACCCTGTTGCTGTTTCATTCATGATATAATTTCACTCCAGATACCACTTGCGTATCGAGAAGAACCTGTAACAGAAATCTCATGATGAGGATGTCTGACATATGTCGCACACTCATTCGTTCACTACCCCTCTCAATACTGGTAATAGACAGGGAATGTTGTCTAGAATCACATAGACGCAGTGTTTTTAAGGATTGCTTTGAATCGAATGCAAGGGGCTCCCCTTTTGCATACCGACCTACTTGATTCAGTATCAGGCCGAGAAGACGTGGCACGGTAAACAGGCGACAAGATTACTACCGGCAAACTCCATCGAGTATCCCAGATATGTGCTGGGAGTCGGGTAGTAAGCAGACAATGGAAAGGCAACGACCTAGACACTTTGATTAGACGCGTGGCTTGCTAGTATATGCGTAAAAGATGAAATGCGATTTCGTGCAATGCTAGCAAGAGGAATATGAACCTTCCCATGTCCTTGCGTTGACGGATGAAGTACACCCTATTATCGCTTAAACCAGCCTTGCAGGCTCTGAGTAGGTAGACTCCAGGGCTGCTGTGCATGTCGTGTAAGTGTACCGAACTGGGGATTTAACTCTGCCGTTTAACAACTGTATGCTCGAGATCTAGCAGAGACTACGTCGACTAGGCACCGATGAATGCTGTAGAAAGCGCTAAGGGTCACTTCGTGCTTATACGTAGATCTCGGCGAGTTTTTATTGTGCAGGGTGCCTTCCGGTTTCCTTGAACCTGGTACCGATGGCTCGGCCGGCAGCGTTACATACAGTACCTACATAATGTAGGGAGGCGCGAATGGGGCAAGCAATGCGAACAGGGGTCAGCTGCATCTTCGGAATTTGCCATCGCGAATTCAATGGTAGCCAGGCACTCTCTTTCTCTTCTAATGCACTTAGATTACTATTTCCATAAAGGAGAAGAAACCCTTAGGGCGAGTCTTCACATGATTAAGATCCGAATAATTCACAGCTGTAGACTTTTATTCTCTCATTGCCGGAAAGAAAGTGCCGGGTAAGCCCACTAAGCATCGGCTCGGTATCTTGTAAGCGCCCTCGCAAAGTCGGAGGTAGCACAATGCTTGCTCTGTCTGCTACACATGTAGTGAAGCGGCTATGGTACGTTACAGTATGGACAAAATGGCCGTGGAGATAATTGCATTTGAATTCTCATCAGCGGTGTGGCAGCTTGCTGCCTGGCCCTGCCAGCGCCTTGGTATTCGTATATTAGACGACGGCTGTTCTCTGGTGAATGAACCTAGACCAATTTGGGATGGGCCTTACGAGAATATGCGGGTCAATTTATCGCTTCTGGAACATCTAAACATCCTGCCTCTTTTACGGCAGCTAATATGATTTAGCGGCCCTTAAGCAAACACAAATATGTATTTATTTTTCCTGCGCAATTGGCCGAGCAGCCAGCGCCGTCGTGAGGTTTTCATGACACAATAGAATTATTTGGTTGAGGTTCCATTGAAGTGCTTGGTTTGGTTCCCAGACTACCTAGGTAGGTTTAGCGTGATGCAAAACCAATTGTCGCATTGTCTTTGTTCTATAATTAGGTGGCGATCACACATTAACTTCTTGGCAGTCCCCTCGCATTCAACTTGAGCTATAAAAAGTCAGAGGGAAGCCAGATCCAGGAAATGACAACGTAATTGAAATATACGGACTACAAAGTATGAATGTTGAAGACATTCACAAATCAGAGGCTACGAAAATACATATCAAGAAGCTGTCATTAGGTTTCGTGAGGTTTATAATGTGTGTAATTACTGCCCGCAGGCACAATTTATATATAATCTATACCGAAGTATTCAAGCGCAATTTAAAACTTCCATTTTCCCCTACAATAGCGCAAAAATATATGACGACTTGATAGTAATGATCTGTGTTCATATTAAGAATGAGACGCGAGGCTCTTCTATCTTATCTTATCGTATCGGGGTTTAGATAGCGCCACGCGCGCGTAACCCCGCTTCGCAAATTGTGACCAGCTGCAACCACTAAACACGGTAGTGGGGGGTTGCGCGTAGGGGAAAACGCGTCTTGGTGAACTGGCGGCGCCAGCAGGCGCCATGCCTTGCCCCTGCCCCAGATAGTTTACAGTTTACGGAGCACAACAACACAAATCTCTTGTACTAGACAGGACAAGCACCTTCGTTCTTGATACAACAACCATCTCACCATTCATTCCATTAAGTGATCAACTGTCCATGTCATAGGTAGTGCATTCGCCTCGCCCCATCGTTTTGTCTCTCCGCCTTTTTCGTCACAATCGCATCCACCAAAAAGCAAAATCGCATCTCCGCACGTTCGACTTCGGCATTCCATCTTCACCGTCTTTCCGATACCCAAATTTTGATTTGCACTGCTCGCGATGTCGGTCGTCTCTCTCCTTGGGGTCAATATCCTCAACAACCCCGCCAAGTTCACCGATAACTATGAGTTGGAGATCACCTTTGAGTGCCTAGAGCAACTAGAGAAGGGTACGACTTGCGAAGCAGCACCGGCCTAGCATGGCCCGGCATGACCGCGATGCAGAGCAGAGCGGAGAACCATTGCTAACCAATGTCGCTAGATCTTGAGTGGAAATTGACCTACGTCGGCTCTGCTACCTCGTGAGTCGTCCCGCCCCAGGTCTCCCATGCTTGATGTGTGCGTGTGCTTGTGCGCGTGCACACGTGTGCTAACACGGTCTCGATCAGTGATCAGTACGACCAAGAGCTCGACTCGCTACTCGTCGGCCCGATTCCCGTCGGCGTCAACAAATTCGTTTTCGAAGCCGATGCCCCCAAGACAAGCCGCATCCCCGACGCAGACATTCTCGGCGTTACCGTCATTCTGCTAACCTGCTCCTACGATGGCCGCGAGTTTGTGCGCGTTGGGTACTACGTGAATAATGAATACGATTCCGATGAACTTAATGCAGATCCTCCTGCCAAGCCAATCATCGAAAAGATCCGGCGCAACGTCCTTGCTGAGAAGCCACGAGTGACGCGCTTTTCTATCAAATGGTAATACTACGCTTCCGCATTGGCCTTTACGACTGTTGGAGCTACACAGTAATTGCTGACTCGCTTTTCATAGGGACTCGGAAGCCTCTGCCCCCGCCGAATTCCCGCCTGAGCAGCCCGAGGCAGATCTTCAAGCTGATGAGGACGATTACGGAGCAGAGGAGCTGGAAGAAGAGGTCGAGGAAGAGGCTGACGGCACCGTCGAAAAGGCTGGCGAGAGCAGCGCGGTTGCAGCTGACGGCGATGCTGAGATGGCTGGTGCTGAGGAGACTGGCGAAATCGGTGGCGAGGATGAGATGTCCGAAGATGGAAGTGTTGATCTCGAGAACGAGAGCGAGGACGAGCTTGAAGAAGAAGTAGAGGGCGAAGCCGGAGCTCAGGGCGACGCGGCCGAGGTAGTAGATGATGCCATGGAGATCGACATGACTGATGCGCCCGATCATCAGCCTGTTGCGGCTCACTAGGTCTTTGACGTTTTACTGAGATGATAAATTGGGCTCTCGACCGATGGCTTGGTTCTCGGGTACTGGCGGTTGAATGGTTCTTTAGGATGCAAGCATTCATGACTCGCAATGGAGTTCTCGTCACGATGAGCATCAAGACAGCTTCGGTGATAGCCTTTGGAGTTCTTGTAGAGTGGTTGATCTATTGTTAGCAAGCACCTAGGAAATTACATTAATTGCTTGACAACGCGTTGATATCCTTACTCACGGCCCATTCTCATTTTCTGATTGTACTGTAATATCATGAGCTGCCTGTTCTATATCGCGACCGTAGTAAATTGGTAGAAACGACATGAAGACATAATGTCCGAGTGAGGAGACCGTTCGAGCTAGGATGCATTATGTGCTTAGCTTTGGCCCTGAGACGTCGTTGTAGAAGATTATGTATTGAATGATCGGCGACTCTTTCAACGTAATCTGTTGTCTCATCCATCAATATATCTAGCGTCTTGGAGACCAGTGTAGTTATTGAGAAGTGAGGCCTATTTATTATGCTTGACAGTCTGTGAGTACTACTAGTTGTATTATGTCTACATGACCAGATTTACTAATACAATCCGCCACATTAGAATACAGTGCCTTTAGATAGCAACGCAGTCTATGCAATATATATCCGTTAATAATAAGTAGATCAGATGGGTAGGGCAACAAAGAACGTAGGTACTGCATTGTAATCGCCGGGCCGAGCCGCTATCGCTAGCAGAATAGTAGCGATTCGCCCACCGCGCTAACGGCATCTCCAACATTTTTAGCGCCACCAACCCCGTAAAGCCCCACAAATACCCCAAGATCTGGAGCGTAGGGGGAGACAATACGTCCGGCCGTTGCACGGAAACACGCATCCGTGTGTTTACTAGAATACATATCCCTATTCCGCTCAGTGCTGGTATTTCTTCATGAATTACTCCGTATTCAGAGGCAATTTGTTGACTGTTGGATTAATAGCACAGGAGAGATCATTCCTAGTTGACATGCAGCCGAAAGAGAATCCGGCGCTAAGCGCCCAGGAGATCGCAAGTCACCGCTCTATGAGCTCGTGCTGGATCGTCGTCGACGGCAAAGCATACGATGTCACCACGTACTTGGATGAACACCCTGGTGGACCGGCGATATTGTTGAAACAAGGCGGAACTGTAAGAACTTTTGAGACATTTAATTCTGACGAGTAACTTTTCATATACTGTCTATAACGTCTTATTTCATTTTTATATCTTGTAAAGAGAAGTCCGGCCTAGCCGATCCGTTTTTACCGTCTTTTCCAAAGAATCAAGCCCTCTGGTTTATAATATTTTAGAAAAGAATCACTACTTACTGGACTACAGGACGCAACAGCCGAATTCCACAAGATCCACTCCTCAGACGTCTTGAAATATCTCCCCAAGGACGCATGTCTGGGCACACTAGACGCCGCCACCCGCGCCGCGCTGCCAATAAGCAACGCCAGCGCCGACTCAACTCCTGGGAACGGACCACCGCACATATCCAGCATCGTAGTCGCCAACGACTTCGAAGCCGCCGCGAAAGCGGTGATGCCAGTGAAGTCATGGACGTACGTATCGTCATCCGCAAACAACGGCTCCGCGCTACGCAGCAACCTGGCCTCATGGCACGCAGTGCGGTTCCGGCCGCGGATCTTCCGCGCGGTTTCAATCGTCGACCCGCGGTCCAGCATCCTCGGCACCGCGTCTGCGTTCCCGTTCTACGTATCTCCTATGGGCCAGCTGGGGCGCGGGCATCCGGATGCCGAGTTGGGTGTTGTGCGTGCGCTTGCGCGCCGTGGTGTTCATGGCGTTATGTCTACTGAGTCGACGGTTAAGATGGAGGAGATTGCCGCGGCGTTTCTTGCGGAGAAGAAGAAGGTCAAGAGTTCAATGAATGGGACTGGAGGTGGAGATAGGCCCGAGGCGCAGCTGCATTTCCAGCTGTACATCCCCGTGGACCGCAAAATCGCGATCCAGCGCATCCGCCGCGCGAAGGCGACAGGTACGTTCCACAGTCTATGGGTAACAGTCGACACCGCCGTCCTAGGGAAACGCACGGCCGACCGCGCACTGCAAGCATCCGAGGCGCTGAGCGTCGGAGCCACCGGTGATGAGGAGTCGCTAAGCGCGCACGCCGAGCGCGCGGCCTTCGGACTTCTATCGCACGTTGGGACGGGCGCTCTCAATGCTGACTTAACCTGGGACGACCTCTCGTGGATCCGGCGCGAATGGGGAGGGCCGGTCGTCTTGAAAGGCGTGCAGAGCGCCGAAGACGCCGCGCGCGCGGCTGATCTCGGCGTCGATGGCGTCTTGCTGAGTAATCATGGCGGACGCCAGATGCACGATGCCCCTGATGCGTTGACCACGCTGCTCGAGATCCGCACGCACTACCCGAAGGTTCTGGAGAGGTTGGAGGTCTTTGTTGATGGCGGCTGCCGTGACGGCAGTGATGTCCTCAAGGCGGTGGCGCTTGGCGCGAAGGCTGTGGGGATTGGTAGGCCTGTCTTTTATGCGCTTGCTGCGTATGGGCAGAAGGGCGTTGAGCGCTGCTTGGATAGTAAGTTGTCATTCCATATCATGGTTACCTGGTTGTGCATACGTTGACTGATTCTTTGTAGTATTCGCTGATGAACTCACCACCGGTATGCGGCTCTCCGGGATGGCGGATATAAGTGAAGTGCGTCCGGAACGCGTGAATGCTAGTCGGTTGTTGAATGAGATATGGCGCCCTGAGAAGAGTCGACTATAAAGATACTATGGGCGCTGTCGCCATCACGAGCATTACGAGCTTTAGACATAGTTGCATCAGACCATAGCGATGATTTAGTACCATTTGAATGCTTTCTGAGACACGTCTTCGAATAATACTGCAGAGAGGCTGATAGCACACATAGATTTGTTCCAAATAGTATATACTAAACCATTGTCCAAGCGGGACACGCCGTCTTTCTTGCTAATGGAATATACAACCGACTATCAAAGTCCAGACATCTACATCCCCCTGGAATTATCAAGATTGTTCGTTGATTATTACTCGTTATCAGGTCCCTCTTTATCCTCGTTGTCGCCCTCCCGTATTCTTTATTCCCTACAATCGCCCAATAATCTGACGAAACTTGACAGACGAAGCGAGGCCACGGCGCGCCGCCGCAGTAGTGTTGCTTACAGAATTTCCTCCGGCAACTAACACAAGACGTTAGTATATCACCCTTCTTCGCCCGGTAATAACGAATCATCTAGAATCGCGAACTCACTCTGAACAGGAACCACACCACCAAAAGGTCCAGCCCTTGCATCATTCATGCAGCGAACAAGACAAGCATTATCCTGGCCGGCCACCGTCCCCGTACAAGTCTGATCCTCAGGAATCTCCGCAACCAGCGGGAAATCCGTCGCAGCACCCTTGGGATTCTTTGAATTCTTCCCCGGCGGCGTAGTCGTGACGGTAAGAGCCTTCCAGGTCTGCGCAGTCCCATCAGCATTGATGGCACAGACATAAGGACCCCGGCCGTCCGTGTTGATCTGGTGCAGCGTCATGTTGAGCTGCCCGCCCTGGCTGACTTGCGGTAGCTGGTCGCCGGTCTGCGCTAGGATCGACTGCGTCCCCTTCTCGATGTCGTTGTCCCCGCCCCCGAGCGTCTCCCCGATTGTATCTGCGAGGTCTCCGCGGAAACGTGTGGTGTCTTGCTGGAATGGCTTGCGCTTGGTCCCGTCGCGGGGCGTGCTGGCGACGATGCCTAGTGCCACTGGAATGGGACAATAGTGTCAGCTATCGTGTCGGTGTGCGCTGATGTTTTGGCTAGAGAAGTGGGACTATGACTTACTGCCCGAGCCGCCTGCGTCGCCGACTGCGTTGGTGATGCACCCGTGTCCGGCAACGAGGTGCGCAATGCTCATGAGGCCGAGGCCGAGAATTAGTTTCGTGTAAGACATGGTGATAGAGTTATTGATTAATTGATAAAAATAATTATTAGGAATATATCAGTGGACTGCTCAGCAGTGAGACGAATTAAAAACGAAGTAAAACCTGCTTGCCAGAAGCTCGTTGTCTTAAGATACGATGATATTGAACAGTGAAACTCATGTCATGAGCGCGCCAAAACTCGTCTTTATAGAAGATCACAGCAACAATAGTCTTTCCCCCTGCTTTGCGTCTTGTCACATCACATCCGATGGAAGCGGCGCAGAGCCATCTCCTTGGAGAGCTTTACGCTAGCGTGATGTGCGAAGACGAGCCGTTAGGCAGGTCGGAAGAGTAGGGATGCACAACCCTCCTAGGAGGAAACACGATTGTTTTAAACATCAGATGGAGTCTTTCTAGTCCCGATGGGCGATTGCGGAAAGGAACCGTGTTGTTACATTTTTGTTTCTACTCCAGATTCGATGGATTCTCTAAATGCGGCACAATGCATCTTCAACTTATTCATTCTACCATCGCATAATAGATATGAATTTGCGTCAATAACATCATGTTAGTTAGAACGCCTTCTTTACTCGTATCAGTCCATTGGGACTCATCGTCCTTAGAACTCCATCCCAAGGTTAGATGCGTTGCAGCGGAACGGGTCAACAGTCCCCGCACCCGCATGAAGCAGCCACTGTATTGAATCGGCCAAGGATCGAACACAGGGGTATCACAGGCGGGTACTCCTCCGCCGATGTGACGGAGCGTATGGTTTGAGGTTGCGCACCCGGCAGCTTGCGAGGAGGCTTACCTGAATCAAATACGCAGTAAAAATTGAAGGAGACGTCGCACACAGTAGGAAGTAAATGGTGAATACGGTCAACACTTGGGTTTGATCGTCTTCTCCGGGCATTATTTTTGAGTTGCTCTATTCACAGCTTTCTATTTTAGACCAACGCATATCCCTTGTGATTACGTACCTAGTCACTGTACTCCATACCAGGCTTAGTTGCCGTTTCGTGCCGAGTAGATTGTGTGCATCTGCTTTCATTAAGAAAATATTGTTTATTTATAATAGAGCGTATCTAGAGGGGCATCCTCCGGGCCGCTTCGGCCTGGCACAGCTGGCCACCAAATTTTCCATCGTGCTGCCCCTCTCTGCCCCTCCCACTTTAACTGCAGATTTGAAGGAATTGGGCCCTCTGGAGTTATATAGCAAATTTGAAGGAATCGAGCCCTTTGGAGCTACTGAAGCAATTGAAGCAATTGAAGCTGTTGGAGCTATGGGGGCTGTTGGGTATGTTGCACGCAACCGACGGATCGGGTCTCCATTCCTGGTTTTGAAGCAATTGACCTGTTTAAAGCTGGTTTGAAGGAATGGTGCTTTCTGGACTGGCTCAACCCTTTTGAAGCCATTGAAACTGTTGAAGCTATTGAAGTTGTTGGAACTGTTAGAACTGTTGAAATGGGAGGGATGGAAAATTTAGTGACCAGCTGTGCCAGACCGAAGCGACCCGGAGGGTGCCTAGCTAGCCAAGTCAGGGTGCCCCTCTAGCAACGCTCTTTATATTTAAAGTCATACTTCTTGGTACAATTATTCAAGCTGTAGAAAAACATAGCAAGCATATCGCTCTTTACTATTATCAAGTTCAGACGCCACTAGACCAAGACCGGAACTAATATTATAACGATTACTCAGAGGACTCAAGAAGATCAATCACAGCTTTAATAACCGTGCCATCTTTCAGAGCACGGTATACAACTCCAGTGTATGAGCCCATCGTCGGTGCCTGCCTAATCTGCATATCTTTGGCAGTAGGAGTCTTGAGTTTCTCTGACGCGAGTATTGGAACTTTCAAAGTATGGCGTAGGAATCTATACAATACTTTCGATGCCCTACCAAGCAAATTTGTGGCATCACCATGCGCAAGGTAGGCGTCCCTATTCACGCACCATGTGTCGTGGAGTGAGAGAGAGAGCTCTTGAGTAAAGCGTTCAAGCCGTCCGATAACATCAGGATCACGGCTAAGTCTTCGGTTATCCAGTATGCTGGGTCGCAGAGACTTCGCGACGACGTCAAAGCGCCTGGGCAGCTCTATACTCGCCGTTGTTTCGAACGATAACAGAAGCTCACTCCAGAGAGATTCTGCGAATTTGCTGAACGACATGTTTTTTCCGTTCGACTCAGAAATGTGCAGGGTATGTTTGGATGCGACATGTTTTGACTGTTCGATTTCATCTAGTGTTGGGCTGCCGTTAACTGTCAAAGGACTTGATATAGGCTCGAAATGCATAATTTCCATGTAGTGATCGGCAACTATCTCCGTAAATTGTATTTTATAGAGCTCGAGGAAGTGGATATTCATGGCGCGGAGATCTAGAGCCTGACAAACAGCGATGAGATGGAGAGCGACGAGTTGCGAGAGTACATCATTTGCCGTATGTGTATAGCGGGCAGATATAAGAGCCAATGAGTTAAGCGACTGGTTCCCCATTTCTGCTGTCTGAACGTGGTTAACGGGATTTGCTAGAAAGCCTAACTCAGATGCTAAAGCCGCAATGTACAGATCGGTACCCTTAAAAACGAGTGATACGCTAGGATCGTCGGCTACTAGGTTGGGGGGCAACCCTCGATTTGTTACTGGGTTAATAAGCTCTGTACATTGGCTGAAAAGCATACGTCCTATGCCTTGAGTAGCCTGCCGTGCTTTTTCCATCGCAGACGTTACCGACTTAGCTTGAAAATTTCCTCCATGAAGGAACTTGCCTTCAGAGGCAAGAGGGTTATCAGTGACTGAGTTACACTCTATAGATATTTGTTGATGAGCCAAGACAAGATCTTCAAGTATGGGGCCGATCCATTGCGGCACTGTTCGAATAGAATAGCGATCTTGGCGCAGTATCCCATTTGCTCCATTGTTGATTCTTGTAAGCTTAGAACCAGCTAGATATGATAGAATATTACGAGCACACTCAGTCTGCAGAAAGTTAACTCCTATTCTATCACCGAGAACATCAACTAACCTGTCCAGGGTGGGGACGAGTTTGAGAGAAGAACTCATGAAAGCTCTCTGTTGTGCCATTCAGAGCCTCAACGCTCATAGCAGTTAAAATCTGAGAAAGCACGGCTAAAGAATGGGTGTCATGGAGGGCCAAGACAGCCGCAGCAGCTGACACGGCTGTTCCGTTTGTCACTATGATAGAAGGGAAATCAGCATTCCTCCTTTACAACTTTACAGCATTAAAAGGCAACACAGAAGATAGAGAGCAGGAGGAAATCGAATCATAGCTACTTAGCTAATAACACAATATAAGTATGAAGAAACCAGAGCCGCCCCATCATCTAACTTACTAGCAAGGCCTTCTTTTGCTTCTATTGTAACGGGCTCCAGGCCTGTTTCTGCCAAGGCAGTATCTGCGTATATGGCGTCGGAGGTTTTTGAAAGGACTCTGATGGTGGGCTTTCCTTGTATTGCTCCGCAGATGTAAGATAAAGGACTTAAGTCACCAGAAGCTGAGATACTGCCCCTGAGGGGAATCATAGGGATAATGTCATGTTCCAATAGATCTTGCATTCGTTTGACAACAACAGGTCGAACAGCTGAGTATCCAGAAATCAACGAATTGATGCGAATAACAATGGCTGCGCGAGCCCATGACCGGGGCATGAAAGAAACATCATGGCTTCCGTCAGCCACCGAGTCATAGTGATGGGAAGATTGTTGCCGTGGCATAACATAATGGTCCCTCTCCCCGGGTGGTAGCACCCCATAGTGAAGCTCTCGGATTAGCGCCCGTTGAAGCCCAGCAAAATTACTGGTACGCAAATCCGCAGAACCTCCGAAATTTGTATTTACACCTATAGCGGTCAGAATGACACAATAATCTACTCTTTTATGCCGAGGTTTATTACCGTATATAACATCCCCATCTTGAAGCCTGTGTAGAAGCAAGAAGAGGCTTCTCTCCATGTGCTCAAGTGAAGCGGCACTGATTCTGGTCCTTGCATTATAACTAAAACACAATTTAATAAATTTTCATTCATACTAAGCCGTCAGACGTCCTAATGGGAATACTGACCGTGCAACAGTTATAACATCTGCCATTGTCAAATTGCGCCCAGTGAGTACTATCGGCTCAGACGCTTGACCAGCAGTGAAGGTTCCCACACGCTGCCAAATGCCAAGAAACAAAGCGGTATGTGTAATAGCCATACTAGAAGAAGAGATATCGTGATTATTGATCTAGATGAATTGGTACGCGGCAAATCGTTGGCCTGGAGTAGAGTAGTTACCACTGATGTCTATTATCTTTGACCTCCATGAAACAACGTATCATAGTCTCCTAGGTCAATATACCTCAAAGCAGGATTCAACTCATCGAGGAGGCAGTCGTTCTTGCATCGTGCAGGAGGATGCTAGCTCCCACCAAGTGTCCTGCATGAATATGGTCCTTGGCTGTGCTTAGACGAGTACCGGTGGAAACTGGAGGCCTGGCCTGTTTGAAATCCTTAGGAATAATGGCAAGGTTACTGGTACAGACAGTTGCGGCAAGAGAATGTACATGGTTATGGATGAATACCACGCTGGGCAATTCCAGACGCAGCCAAGCCTAGATGGAGTAAAGCGCGGCTGCTGGCAAGTGTACCATTTTTCAATGCTTTCTTACTGTTATCCACACACCCCCCCTCCTTTTCCCTAACATGCATCAATGCCCCAACTGAGAATGAGCGGGCCGCCCTTTGAAATGGTGTTTTTGGTAACCGTCCACGATATGCATCCTTGATGCAGGGTAGTAATGGGAACTACTGCAGTCGCTATTGGTATCAGCACGAGCTTTCGGCTGGCGGACGGTCCGGTGAATTGACTTCGTAGTAGAAATGGTTATCATCGGATTTCCTAGTTCGTGTGATACGGAGATAGATGGGAGCTGAAAAACTATTCAGGACGATCAATATAAACATTATCATATACTAACGCTGTTGATTGGAGCTATGGAATACAAGCGCTCGCTTAACATATATTGAGGAGAGACGAAACCGTAGACTAGTATACTATCTGCTCACATTTACCACTGATTGGATAATGGCTTGGAGGTATACTGTCAGCAATAATCCACTAGAGTGACGAGAGCCTGTAGTGTCATTCAGAAGCGTGAGGTTGACTTGAACTTTGTAACGGACTTGCTGTGACGGAGAAAAACAACGCCGTTAATCCCCTGTGGATTAACGGTATATTTATTCCGTGACACTTGCTATACATCCCCTGAGAGGTAGAGCCAGTTCGTTGCTGGGGTCTTGATTTGTAAGGTGACAATAGGATGATCAGCTGTTGTCCGCCAGGGACATTTTCGAGTACTCCCACAACTATGCAGAGATCCAAATCTGAATCACAGTCAATCAATGAGTGTATTGAGGGTGTGAAGTTGATAGCTAAGGAACTAAAGTAAACGAGTGACTAGATTACAGAGATAATGTTTTTAGATAGAAATAGGAAATTGCCTTTAACCCTCAATATGATGTTCTTGGATTGAATGTGTCGGAATTGATCCCACTGATCCCGGGATCGTTTTGGATCATCATCGATGGCCTTGATGAGGGGTGAATGCAGCTATTGGGGGACTGGAAATCATACCCGTATACAGAAATAGTATGTCTATCTAGGATAACTTATCAACCAGGCCGAGACAGGTTGATAGAAGTGGTTTAAAGTAAGAGACAATTCTAAGCAGGCCGTTCGGGCAAATTGAGCACCCGACATAAGTTTGAGCTCCCAACCCTGCTACCAATGCCTTAGAACCACTATTTAAAGTGTCAGTACCTGTACGACTGAGATTGGAGCGAAAGCTTACAATAGTGTGGTCATAGCATTGCTATAGGCTTTCATATACTTGCCTCTCTTATGTGATTTGAAGTATCTATCAAGGCTCAAAATGACCGTTTGGTCACTGCTTGAATAGTGTCGCACAGGGATGTAAATCTTGACAACTGGACAGTGGTCGCCGAGCTTGAATTCAACGTTGTAGAGCATTCCTGCTGTACGGTGGCAGACTTGGGTCAATGGCCGACTTCCGCAGTGTTCGAAAAGGGCATTCCACAGACTGCGGAGATCTTCGAGCCCTCTCTGCAAGTTTGGGCTGTGTGTCCGACCACCAAGCGTCATGATATTCGCCACAGATTTGAAACTAGTCTCCCGGCAGCGGAAATAAATCTTGAGACGTGATTGTTGTGGATTGATCAGATCAATGGCCAGCATCTCGTATTCAAGATAGGCGCTAGCTGTATCATTTGAGAAATCAGAAAACATGGACAAAGCGTTCAGATTACTTTCATTGCTGTAGGGGGCAGTTTGAACAGCTTGCATGAGGACCTGTAAATTGGGTTCGTTGCGTGCTATCGCTCGAAACTTTGGAAAAAAGTACGCTTTTGCTGTAGTATGGGTACCTATTAGATCGAAGGCATAGAATATGGACGTGTTGTGATCATGTGGGTCGAGTGATTCACACCCGTTGTTTCCTCGACCCCTGAAAAACTCTTGGAAATGGCGCAGCCATTCCACGCGCAGGTTTGGTAAAGCCTTTATCAACTGGCTCTCAAAGGCTTCCCCAGCGAGCAAGTTCAGGGGATCGAGTGAAGTGCCCGCTGTCAAGCCTATTGGCTCGATCGAGTATCGTATCGTCGGCTTGCCGTCACCCGTGCCCCAATCCCAGCTCAACTCAACAGGTGAGCCCTCATCTGTCATGAAGCTCTCCCATGGCTGCGCATAGCCAAGTGTAGGAAAGACTCCAAGGTTCTGGGCTATAAGTTGCATGAAAAAGGCCAAGTTTCGATATTGGGCATCATAGGAATAACCAGCATTGAATAAGAGGATGCCGAGCGCCTTTCCAACATGCTGATACCACAGGCGATGATGCACTGTTTCAGTATGAAAGAGATCAGAGGAAACCTGTTCCCAGGCTGAAAGTTCAGTAAAGTAAATGCCTGGCATCTTTTATTGTGTGGGCCTTGCTCGTGTTCAATGAAGCTTACGTATGATTCACTGGTTTCACAAAATGGAAACAAAAATGTTTCACTCGTCATATATTAGATTCAATCATCCTAGGAGCCCCTGAAAGATGTTGCTATCACGTTGGCTTTCGTCGGCTAATCCGAAGCGATGGTGATTTACTGTTGCATGGATGTGGCGTCACATGTTTGCCAATCAATTCTAAGATCTGATGCATGATTCATTTCGCATTCTTCTAGGAGATGCAGATCAAGTCGGGGTAGCATAATACTCATCAGCGATTACTGCGACGCTACTAACATCGTTTTTCATGAATTCGTGTCTCCATCCAAGTGGCTACTCCGTCTCTCTCGCTCGGGCTTCCCATTCCCCTTTCCATGTATCTTCATGTTTAAATTGGCACATTAGGATCGAATGTTGGATTAGCACTATCTTAATGTTTATTATTCTCACTGTGGTATCACGAGTTATTCGAGTTGATTAACAGAATGTCTGAGTCCATTAACCAATACTCCTCAGCTTCCTGGCAGTCTCAAGTTGGAGGTACCATTGTGTCGGTATTACTTGTATTGCTCCTATACCTCATACGAATGCGGAACTACCATGGTCTCAATAAGATCCCAGGACCATTCTTAGCCAGCATCACCAATCTCTGGAAATGGCATATTGTTTGGACAGAACAGATGCCGTTTGTCAACACAAAACTTCATGAGAAATACGGACCTTTGGTGAGAATCGGACCCAACCACGTTTCTGCCTCTAGTGAAGAATCCATTCAGACCATCCATCGTTCTAGGTCCGGATTCACCAAGGTACATGGCGTCTTGCAACTACACTTTAGCCCCCTGCAATTCTTACGAGAGAATAGTCTGCCATATACAGTATTCTACAGCCAAGGTTTGAAGGATCAGATCTACACAACGTCTTTTCAACCCAAGATGCAGAGTATCATGCAGCCCTCAAGCGGATTATTGGTACACTGTATACTACAACGGCTGTGTCGGGACTTGAATATCATCTTGACGACTGCACCCAGTTTTTCATATCTAAGATGAACTCGATACTCGGCCCAGAGAAGTCTTCACGGGTAAATATTGCAGCGTGGCTTCAATACTATACGTTCGACTCGCTCGGATCGATCAATTTCTCGCAAAAACTAGGTTTTCTTGAAACCGGCTCGGATGTTGATGGGATATGCCACCTAGATCATGAACAGATGATGTATTTCGCAGTGGTATGAACAACCCGCCTCGGCTCCACATTCGAGATCTATCACCCCTGCATGCTAATCTCTGTATCTAGTGGGGACAAATATTCACAGTAGAACGGGCATGGGCCAAGTTGAAAGCTATTCTCACAGGGGCAAGACAGGAGAATCCGCTCTTCAAAGTGAGTGGGCTCATCGCACTCTTCATCACGAAATGAGAGCAGCAAACAACTTATATCAAGTGGCAGTTCGCTCTCAAACTCGTTAAAGACCGTTTAAAAAACCCGACCGATGCTAACGACATGTTGAACCTGTTTCTGCATTTGCATAAATCTTCCCCCGAGAAGTTCACGATCAGAGATGTTATTGCAGCAGCATATATAAACGTGTCAGTACTCGTTATGTTTCTACTCCCAACGCCCAAATCTGCTGCTCTTTAAACTTACAGGATGCGCTAGGGTCACCGCTCACGATGTTGTCGCGATTACGCTGCGCGCAGTGGTTTATTACCTTGCCAAAGACTTATCGGTGCAACAGAAGCTAAACGAGGAAATTTCGAACGCCACCAAAGAAGGGAAACTTTCTACGCCTGCTAAGTACTCGGATATCGCACCATTACGCTACGTGTAAGACGATATTGACAATTCTGTCTTTTCCGTCACCTTGCTGATTTTTCCCTCCGATTTTGTTGAAATGCTGGCGATGGGGAAGTAATTGACATATGATACTTTAGAATGGCTGTCACAAACGAAGCGCTTCGAATTCACCCGAGCACTGGACTAATTCTAGAACGTTGTACACCAAAAGGTGGTGTTACTCTGCATGGGAAATACATTCCCGAGAACACCATCATCGGTGTGAACTGCTGGGTCGTCAATCGGGACAAAGGCATTTTCGGTGACGACGCCCACAGCTTTCGACCTGAGAGGTGGATTGATAGAGACCCGAAAGATGTGGCCCGGATGAGAGCAAACATGTTCACGGTACGCGTACATCTATCTGTATTCGTGTCCCAAAACGAACCCGGAAGTAACACTACTGACGATCATGCAGTTCGGAGCTGGTGCGAGGAATTGCATCGGAAAGAACTTGGCCATGATGCAACTCACCAAGATAATTGTAGAGCTCTACCAAAATTTTCAAATCACACTAGTCAACCCGGATAAGACGTGGAAAGTCTCTGGTGGATGGCTGACCAGGCAGACAGATATGGATGTAGTATTGACTAAACGGGATTGAATTGAATTATTATTGCACGCGCGGGAGGCGTCGGCATGACTGAGCAAACGCGGGATGTATAGAATGAATGTCCAATAGTGTGCCAGCCAGCTATCTCATCTATCCCATCTATCCCTTGCACGGGCAATTTGTTTCTGCAGCTTTCCCGAATGATTAGCCTCGAAGTCAGAGGAATCGGGTATTATAGTTCGCTATATCTATTAAGACTCGTATTATACTTCGTATCGCACTCGGTATCCCTGGCTCTCCTCGGTCCTTCAACACTTGGTGCTCCGCCAGTTTAACTTGCAGCTGAGCGCACTGCACATCTACATTCAGCAGAGCACCATGCATGATGAAGCCTCCTGAGCGCGTCTTTAATGCCACCCACTGCAACCTGATAAAGACTCGCATCAGCTGAAAGGGAAGCGGGGTGCGTACGATACTACGTTCTGGCCCAATTGCGGCCCAATAAGAGATCGCATTAGGCTCTTGGGAAGCAGTGTGTGTGTGCAGTGCTATTGCGTCTCGCGATATACCTCACCAATAGTTACGTCAGACGGACAATAAATGTGATGCCCTGTCGCTTGGTGGACCGCATCAAACATGTGAAGTGTGGGTGAGGGTTTGGGTTCGGTTCCTAACACTGCTATTGGTAACATTGGCTCCGTAGCTGCATGTACCAGTTTATAGGGGATACGTACGGTACATGTGTCAAATTATCCAGTGCCAAAGCAGGTTGTATACGGGATATGGGTCGGCTCCCCCGACGGTTGCTCAGCTCCGAACCGAAAGACGGAGGAACGCATGTTGTCAATCTTTCGGTACTACTCCGCAGAGCCTGCATGTGCGATTGGCTACCTGAATCACGCCATATGCGCAAATTGGCATGAACCTCGGCGCAGGCCATCCTCAAAGCTACAGTAAGTTGTGACAATCGGGTATGCACTGTTGACTGAGACATCGAGCAGGGGGTGTCGGAGCCATATTCGTGGAATCTCTGTGCTCGAGTGTCTCGCGCAGGACACTGGCTCAACGTCGCATTCTAAGACCTGCGAGTATGCCATTTCAGCTAGCTCTGCTGTCTTCGAGACCGTCACTAACGCCGCCTCCCACGTCGTCTTTCTATTATTCTGTTGACAGTTGCCCTGGCGAGCTAGCCGCGCATAATGTCGGACGTACTGAGTACTTAATGTATGTGTATACTTTGAGTACTATCCAGTCACAGCCTGATCGTACGAGATGAACTTCAGTCGGTCAATAGGCGGCGGTAAATATGACGAAACCTACCTAAGACCACCTAAATATCCAATTAATCACCTTTGCCTGCATTAGTGCCCCGATGCCCATCTATCCCCATCCTAGGTGACTCGATTTACTGTAGAGAAGAAGAGCCGAAAGCCGTCATGCGCATTGCCCTACTGATATATCCATCCTACTCTGCTTGGACACCCAACCACCACTCACGTACCAATCCTTCTTGGGGTTAACGAGTTCCGCAGCAAATTGGCGGTAGAACTCAACTGTGAACTTGGAAACCAGCATCATTGCCCTGTTCCTTCCCACACACACATACAAGGGCCGGCGCCGAACTATTGCGAGGCTTAGTCGACAAATGTGATAATCGCTCCTGAAGCGGAGGGGAGCGACTCGCTGAGCAAATGTTTTTCCGCTCCTCGCTTCCGGCGTCTTCAGACCCCTCAAGCCAGAGCTCCAGCCGGCAGGTATCGACGTCTTCCCCAAAGACACCCCTGTTACAGTGCATGGCCCAGGTGATGATACCCACGACCGTGCCACCGGGGATTTCATACCTGCTGCTTGTAAGAATTATCTGAGTATCGTTTGAACTAGGCTTAGCAATCTTCAATAATCTGAAAATCGTTTGATGTAGCCCTAGAAATCTTCAATATGCTGCAACTGACGATTGCTGTGGCCCTCTGTGCTTCTTTTCTTGTGTACCTTGGCTACAAATGGGCATTGCCGAAGCCACTGCCAGAGATCCCCTATAATGCTGAAGCGACGAAGAGCCTATTTGGCGATGGCGTGAGTCTGAAGAAGGAAGTATCGCAGACAGGCGACGTTATGGCATGGTTCTTGAAGCAGAATCAGAAGACAGGGTCGCCTGTCAGCCAAATTTTTCTTCAGCCACTGGGCAAGCCTTTGATCATAATCCGAGACTGGCGAGCAGCCCGCGATGTCAGTGAGTAATTCCCAGAGTCGTTCGATCTTTTTGTTCCAGCTCGCAACCGAACGAGTCAATGTGCAGCTGCTAAGTTAATTTTGAAAGTGCTACACCGATCACGCGAGTTCGATCGTTCCACTCTCATGAACACATATGCTGAGGGACTCCTGGGCCGCCAGCATTTCGTACTTCAGACTGGTCCCGAATGGAAGCAGCGTCGTCGCCTCATCGACGATACCATGTCCCCGGCCTTTCTACACGGCCCAGTCTCCCAAGTCGTTTACGAAAATAGCCTCAATTGGATTGAATTATGGCGCTTGAAGGCTAGACTGGCAGATGGTCGCCCTTTTAGAGCCTACTACGATATCCATTTTGCCATACTGGATACCGTGCTTGGATTCTCCTTTGGGTCTCGATTCCCGCATAGCGCGACTAGACCCCAGATCAAGCGACTAGCCCCTATGACACAAGGCGAGCTTCGAGGCCCTCCAGAAGTACCGAGGAGCGCTTCAAGCAACGCTCCAATCGAGTTCCCCGAGGAGCCTATACATAGCGCACTTAGGTCCATGCTACAGCTTCTAGACACCCTTGAGGAGGTCAAGACTTCGCCCTTCATACCGCTCAAGTGGTGGCTCGTAAAGAGAACATCCACTTTCCAGAATCGCAAGCGGATGAAGGATGAGTGCATTCTTGCTGAAGTCAGGAAGGCTGTCGAATCCCGCACCGAATATACCAAATCTAGCCACGAAGAGCAATCACCTTCGTTGATGCGTTGCGCAGCAGAAGCCGTTGTCGATAGAGAAGCACGTAATGCCCAGAAGGAGAACAGATCACCTGAGTTCTTCTCGACTATGGTAGTGGAAGAGGTCTGGGGGCTAATAGTGGCGGGATCCGATACCTTGAGCACAACATTTGCCTGGGGTGTCAAGCTCCTGGCCGACCATCCCGAGGTCCAGGACCGACTGAGGAAGGCGTTGTACGCTACCCATATTAGAGCAGTGGAGGAGAGGCGCTTGCCGTCCGCCGAGGAGATCCATCATGCCCCTGCGGGCTATGTAGATGCTACCATCGAAGAGATGCTCAGATGCGGGGGTCCGATCCCAATAGGCGATCGCGAAGCCATTGTCGATACGACGCTCCTCGGCTACCACATTCCCAAGGGTACCAACGTACGCTTCCTGCATAACGGACCGGGGATACGATTGCCAGAGCTGGAAGTCAACAAAGGCAAATATAGCCAAGGGTCCGATAGCTGGAAGGCAACGGATCAGTCCATCCCTGCATGGGATGATGAGGATGTTGACCTGTTCAAACCTGAGCGCTGGTTCTCCGCACCTCAGACCAAGCAGTCCTCGAATGACGCCGTGGAGGCGAGGGCAGCTAAAGCCTCCTTCAATCCGCAGGCTGGACCAAGTATCCCATTTGGTCTCGGCGTTCGAGGGTGTTTTGGGCGGCGACTGGCATATATTGAATTGAGAATACTGCTCACGATGTTGATTTGGAACTTCGAGCTCCTGAAATGTCCCGAGGATTTATCTGGGTATTCGGCGCGGCTTTCGTTTGTTAACAAGCCAAGGACGTGTTATGTACGATTAAAAGTGTTAGATTAAGTACAATGTATTGTGACGTGATTGATGGGCAGCCTTTTTATAGAAAAAAAAAGCAAATAAACGCACGTGTTAGATGAGGCCTTAGGATTTTGGTCTCCTTCGGGAGACTAAGTAGGTAAGTATGTACCTATGTACCTAGGTATCCCTGAAACCCCATGATAAGGAGAGTCACGTGCCATCTAAGTGATGACGATAAGCCTGATTAGATAAGCCTATAATAGGTTAGAGCCACAGGCAACTGACCCGACCCAGGGCATAGCCTGAGACCCTATCAGTGACTTCACCTTACATACGGTAACGTTTACTTCATACGTCCTATTTTTTATGAACTTCATCCGAAATACTTTCAACACAATGCCGCCCATAATTATTCTCCATCCTTCCTTTCACTTCACCAATCTCACAGCCTTCACGGAAATATCAAAACCAAAATCAATTCTCGCCTTTCTCAACCCCTCCTTCAAGCAGGCTTGACCGGATCTCACTTACGTAGGAGCCCAGACAGCCGCCTGTATCTACAGTCAGCTTCCCTATAATCATCACAACCTTGTCAAGTAGAATCTGGGCGGTTTCAGCGTTCATCACATCGCTATTGGTTGATAGCTTGACATGAAGCTTGCTGCCCTGTGGATGGGATACCATGAACACCTTCCAAGGCGGCAACCCATCGGGGTGTAGGAAGTATTGCAGCTTGGTCTCGACCGTTGCGACTGAGAAGCCCGGATTCTCATCTACATTTTGGTGTTGAGTTACGAAGTCAAAGTCCTGGCTATCCTTCCAGTCGGTACAATTCCTCATGATGTCTTTGAAGCCAAGAGAGTCCGCTTCTCCAAGGCCGATGAACTGATCTTGAACGTCACGGAGCAAGTCTTCCGAAGTCAAAGAAGCAGGCAGCTTGGCGCGGACGGGGATAATATTGACGAATGTGCCAATCATCTGCTCTATACCATCAATAGCAGAGTTGCGACCGCTCACTAGGTGGCCGTAGACCACGTCATCGTTGCCTGTTATACAAGAGAGAAACAAAGCCCACGCCGCACTGGCGAGGGTTGCGTGGGTGGTCTTTCCGGACAGTAGCAACGGCTTTGTGTCTGCTGACACTTGGATGCCTCTGGGTTGGGTGTCTCGTGGGCACTGCGCGAGGAGGCTGGGGTTGACATGGTTAAGAGTCGTGAGATCCGACCCTTCCAGGAGCTTCCTCCAGTACTGGGATGACTGCTGGAGCTTGGCCGATGAATAAAACAAGAATTTCGAGAAGTCTGGGCCCTCTGAAATCGGCTTGTTCTGGTAATGAGCGAAAAGCGCCTCGACAATCAAGGGCAAAGAAAGGCCGTCGTACTGACCGTGCGACATGCGAATGACGAGCCGATATCCCTGAGATTGGTGACTGAGGAGAATAAGAGCAAAAGCCGGCTGGATGTGTGAGCATGACGGAATATCCTGTAGACAGAGATTCCTGAACGACGTGTCTAGGTCTTCTTCAACCGTGACGATGCGCAAAAGTCGATCCAATGTCCGAAGGGTAACTCTCCAGATCGAACCGCTCAGCTTTAAGAAGCACGCACGAAGGATAGAAATCTTTTCAATGGCCATCTTACAGCTCCTCTTGAAATGGTCGATATCTAGGTGGTCTCCGAGATCAAGGTAGAAGTAGTTGCAGAACTGGCCGCTACGTATCCCTTCAACAACCCACTTTTCCTGGAAACTGGTGAGGGGCAAAACATCTTCGACGTTTCGAGCATACAGATCACTCTCGACTGCTTCGGCCTCCTCTAGAAGTTTGGCTTTGGTCTTACTGTCAACAAGACCGCCAGCTATGACCCCGTTAGTAGTCACCTTGACGTTCGCATCTTGTTTGCATGCGGCTAGATCTTCTATTGTCTCATGTCGGAAAATGTCTGTCACTGCTAGTCGGATGCCGATTTTTCGTGCCTCGGCGACGACCTTCATGGCAGTGATGGAGTGACCTCCGAGTTGAAAGAAGCTATCATCGAGTCCGATCGTCGTTTCGTCTCTTTGAAGCACCCGGGCCCATATTCCCTGCAGCTGCTTCTGAAGCTTTGAAGTTGGTGATCGCGAAGCTGTCTTCCCTTTTTCTGAAGGCATGTTCATCAATGCCTGGCGGTCGACTTTGCCGCTTTCATTGATGGGTAATCTCTCCAGGACGGCTATCGATTGCGGTACCATATAAGAGGGAAGATTTGCTAGCACCCTGCCTAAAAGTTTCTCTTCGATATTCTGCGCCCCGTTCATTCCCGAGTCCTCGTGAAGTCCGTTGGTTGCCGTGGACGACACTGTGACAAAGCCGACGAGGCGCGTATCACCATCGATCCCCGGTTGCAGCACCACGACTGCCGCACTGACCGCGTCATGATCGCGTAAAATGTGCTCAATCTCGCCTAGTTCGACGCGGAATCCTCTTATTTTCACCTGGCCGTCGATCCGCCCAAAGAATTCCAGCAAGCCATCGGTCGGTCTTGCCCGAACATAATCACCGGTGCGATAAGCATCCATTTCTGTTCCGTTGATAGTGATTTTTACGAACCGATTGACGTTGCGCTGAGGATCAGTATAGCCTCTTGCTACACCATCGCCAGTTACCACAAGCTCTCCAATTACACCTAAAGGCACGAGACGTTGTCGAGAATCTAATACGTATGCCTCTGAGTTGCTGAGGGATCTTCCGATGGGTACACCGTTAGGGAAAGCCTCATCTGCAGACAGACAATGCATAGTACTAAGCACTGAGTTCTCTGTAGGCCCGTAGGCGTTGATGGCCTTGGCCTCTGGAGAGTGCTGTTGCATGAGCTTTCGCGCCGTGTGTAGGTCCTCCCCATCGGCTCGCTCGCCTGCGACAAAGAGCGAGGTTAGGTTGCCGATTGCAGAAGGCGATTGAAGGAGTGTTTGCTTGAGAAGCGCGGGGGTAAATATCGCGCTTTGAATATTGTTGGAGATAAAGATATCGCTTAGGTGATTCTGCTCCAGCAGCGTCATGTAATCAATGCAAATGATCGTTCCGCCATTCAGTAACGCACCGTAGATCTCCCAAGATGAGGCGTCGAATACATTGTTGGTTAAGTGCGCCATGTTCAGGCCCGTGGGGGGTAGGCACCTGGCCATGGTGCTTTGCTTGACCAGCCGCACTATACCTCGATGTGGTACCATAACTCCTTTCGGCTTGCCTGTTGAACCTGACGTGAACATTACATAGGCAAGACTTTGCGCCGAAGGTGCGTAATGCCGAGATCTGGGCTGGGTAGCTATGCTATTTTGAGGGCACCCATTAAGAACATCAGTTATTGCCACAAACTGGACGCCCCGGGACTTAATTGATGGATGTCGAGTGTTCTCGCCGACGAGAACAATCGTATGACCGGGTATCGATGAAAGGATATTTTCGATTCGCCCTTTGGGTGTATTGACATCAAACGGAACATAGGCAAATCCGGCTTTCAGAATACCCAAGAAGGTAGCGACTGTTTGACAGCTCCGGCTCGCAAACACACCCACCAACGTTTCGGGCTCAAATGAATGCGTAGATAGCCATGTGGCCACCTTGTCGGAAAGCACATCCAGTTGTGAATACGTTAATTCTCCCGTGGAGTCGCGGACTGCCACATCAGAACAGCTTTCAGCTACTTGGCTCTTGAAAAGATCCGTTATGCTGGATTCCCGGGGATAGCTTGTATGATGCGATTCCATTAAACCCATTTCCTCCAGCTTGCTGTAATCTTCGTCTCTCAAACGCGGCATGTCTGCGACGGGAGTTTCAGGTTCTTCGAGGCCTTGCTCGAGAACATTTAGAAATACGGAGATCAGGTTAGAAATTGATTGGCGAACCAACAAATCGGCCGAGTACATGACTTCGCCTCGAAGGCCGTGTTGCTCCTGGTAAATGTGAAACTCCATATCATACATTGAAGTAAGGTTGCATTCCAGAATTTCATTGTCGACACCTTCGAGATCAACTACCCCCAGATTAAGCTGCGCATGAACATCGAAGGTGATCTGGACCAGCGGGTGTCGAGACAAGTCTCGAGGCTTCCGGAGCTTTGATAGAATGCTTACAAAAGGAACATCTTTGTTTTCGAAGCCTGCTGTCACTACCGACTGGACCCGGCGGATCAAGTCCTTGAAAGTGTCATCGTCTTCAATCGCAATGCGAAAGCACTGCATATTAGCAAATAAGCCAATCAGGTCTTTAAGTTCATATCTATCTCGATTCGCAAACGGTGTCCCAATGGTAGCATCAGTTTGACCGGTCAGACGATAGTGTGTCAATCTAAATACTGTGAAGAGAATGATATACGGCGTGGCATCGTACTGAGCGCAGAGACTTCGCAGCCTTTCATAAAGCCGCCCTTCAATTTTAAATCTTTCCATGCTTGCATGTCCCGACAAGGTCGCGGGTCGGGCCTTGTCAATGAGGAGCTCTGCTGGTCGACTTGTCTCGAGTTGCTTCACCCAATAATCCAGCTGCTTATCTATATTTTCTTTCTGTTGACATCGTTGCCAGACAGAATAGTCCTTGTATTGAATTGGAAGAGGGGTCAACCGAGAAAGGGGGCTATGTCCGCGTACCGAGGCAGAGTAGCAAGCTGCAAGTTCTTTGCACAGCACATCAATGGACCAGCCATCAGATATGATGTGGTGAATGACGACTGATATGATATGCTCTTCTCGGTTGAGCCTGAATACTGTCACTCGCCATCCAGGCTCTTTACTAAGATCGAATGGTGTATTATGGTCGGCTTGTAATGCTTTCTCGAAGCTCTCCTCCCTTTCTGGGTTGACATCTACTATCTTTAGATCCTTTGACTTCATAGGATGTACCTCTTGAATGATGAAATTGTTATCAGTTGTTGCAAAGGTCGTCCGGAGCGTCTCATGGCGACTCTCAATGGCGAGCAGAGCTGCTTTGAGCGAACCAAGCTTAAGGGGCCCCCACACACGCAGTGCGCGAGGCATGAGATAATACGTCAAACCGGGATACAACTGCTCGAGAAACCAGAGCTGTTGCTGAGAAAAGGACTGCTCAAAAGGCCCAGCCCTTTCAATCCGAGGGATTGGTGCAAGCGAGTCATCAGCCTCTTTCAATGTTGAAGCATGCTTCGCTAGCTGGAAGAGCCTGGTGTAGCGGAAGATATCTGCCACAACCATTTGCAGGCCTGCGACACGCGCCTCGGCAACGACCTTCATTGCAGCGATAGAGTTACCTCCAAGTTGGAAGAAACTGTCATCTACTCCAACGGCATTCGGGTCAACGTTTAGAACCTTAGCCCAAATAGCTTGGATTTGACGTTCCGATACAGTGGTAGGCTGTCGCACTGGGCCTCGAGATGTGTCTATTGGCCGCATGTTCGAGAGAGCTCTGCGATCAATTTTACCATTCTCGTTGATCGGCATTTCATCCAAAATAGTTATCAGTGGAGGAACCATGTACGGTGGCAAATGAGCTTCCAGTAAGGCCCGGAGTTCTCGTTGTATAGTCTTGGACATCTGTTGCTTCAGGGGCTTGCTGCTCATCTCCTGTAACCGCCGGCCAGCGTGATCTGTAGGGAATCGGAACATGACACGCTTCTCATTGTCAGGCTGATAACGGTGAAAGACCGCGTCGAGACCGCCGCGTTGAGAGTATTGCCTCGCCCAGCTGATTTCGACTCGGTACCCTGCCTTCCGAGCGACGTTGAGTAGATCAACGGTCGACAATGCAGGGCAGGCCTCGGCTTGCTCACGTACACCCTGCAGCCAGCCTGCATCATCAACCTTTGATGGCTTGTCACTACTAACCGTGTCGACAAGATAGCTCTCAAATATGGTTTTGATATGAGGGATGTTACCAATCGCAATTGCCTCTTGGCCCGAATGACGTTGTAAGATCTCGGTTAATGAAGTCTGGCATAAGTTCGTACCCGCATAGTCCCTCCAACTATTCTTGGGAATGTCGTGGATGAGCTGGCTAGTGTATTTCGCTCGAGGCTTCACATGAATCACCGCAGCATATCTATAGCAGCTGAGTTCATTGGTCGTCCTCATTTTCTTGGGGAGAATCTCCACGTGGTCTATCAACACTGGCAGTCGGTCTTTCATACTTGTGAAAAATGCTGGCTCCACAAGTAACTCTAGTTCAACTGCTTCCATCTCAGCCATCGTTCGCTTGACATCACTTGCGCGGGCATCACGTCCCAGAACGAACAAGGCTCTGCTCGCTAAGAATTCCTGATATAAAGCGTACGACCGCATATCGCCGAAGAAGATGGTCTCGACGGTATCAAGTCGCAAGACATCATTTATCAGTTTGAGAAGATATTTCTGGCTTGGGAAATATTGTGCAACGGAGTTGATAACAACTAGGTTAGGAGATATAGGTCCTGTAAGCTGGTGGAGTTCTGAGGCATTAGCCTTGAACATGCGAACCTTCCCTGCCAATTCAGGTATGGACCGAGAAGCTTTAGTGATGAAATCGACAGCTCGCTGAGATGGATCCAGTCCAACATAGCTCCGAAGCCCTTCGCCGAGATTAAAAAGGATCATACCAGAGCCTGTTCCGATTTCGAGCACGTCACCGGGTGTCTGGCCGTTAAGCAAAGCGTTTATTGTTTCGTCTAGCCATTCTTTCATCTCGTCTTTATCAATAGCGCTTCCATCGTACATGGAGGTCCAACCAACGAAATCCCTCCCGAGGGACTCGCCTTGTATGTGGCTAATAGGGGCATAAGTTTCGTCATTAAAACGGTTCTCCCATACCCCAATATGCTTGGACTCGATAGTATCCTCGGTATTCTCTTCAATCTGTTCGCTACTGCTGTCTTCTTCATCCTCGCGAATTGTAACGAAGCTCGCAAGATGCGCTTCGTTGCCGGGGTTCTCTTGTATAACAGTGATAGCATTATGGACAGAGGCATGCTGGCGCAACCTGTGCTCGATTTCTCCTACTTCAACACGCTGGCCGCGGATCTTGGCCTGGCCATCAATTCGTCCGTAGAACTCGAGTTTGCCATCGCTGAGGCTGCGGCGTACATAGTCTCCAGTTCGATAAGCGCGAACAGTCTGCTGATCGACTGTAACAGTGATAAAATTATCTGCATTTCGCTGAGGGTCGGTGTATCCGCGGGCTAGGCCATCTCCGGTTACGACCAGCTCGCCGATGACCCCTATAGGTACTAAGCGCTGCAGACCATCCATAACGTATGCGCCGGAGTTATCAAGTGCTTGACCGATAGGAACGCCATTGGTAAAGCTCTCTCCATCGTGAACAGTATATGTCGTACTAAAAGAGGTGTTCTCTGTAGGTCCATAGCCATTGATGATTACGCCATTCCTGATATAACTTTGCGCTCTGTAGATATCATCGGGATCGAGGCGGTCCCCTCCGACCATGAGTACACGAAGGCCCCGGACAATGTTCGGACAGTTGGAGAGGTACTGCTTCAGCAGAGCAGGCGTTAGGAATATTGCCTGAATTGCCTCCTGTGAGAATACCCTTGATAAGGCCGTGAAGTCCATAAGTGTGTCTGTCCCGATGCAAATCAGAGTGCTACCATTGAGTAGGGTTGTGTATATTTCCCACGTCGACGCATCAAACGCAATATTCGAGATGTGGCCTATAATTCCATGCTCTGGAATCTGAGCAATCAATGAATTTTCTTTCGTCAGCCGTAATATGCTGCGGTGCTCTATCATGACACCCTTTGGCTGGCCGGTTGACCCCGATGTGAACATGACGTAGGCGAGACTGGATGGTGAGGGGCTTTGGGCAATGATATCGTGAGCTTGATGATGCGGTGTTAGCGCTTCTGTGATGGGAATCAACTCAGTGCTACCAAGGCCTTCGAGAGCGGGTGCATCAACACCGTGGAGCACTAGAATGCAGCTGGGAACCGATTCTAGAATGGCTCGCATGCGAACTGGAGGAGTGTTGATGTCAAATGGCAAATATGCCAGCCTAGCTTTAAGAATACCTAGGATAGCAATAATCGTGAGACAGGAGCGACTGGCAAATATACCAACCAGGCTTTCCTCAGGAAGCGATCTCTGCAAGAGCCACTGAGCAAGAATATCGGACTTTTGATCAAGCTGCATATATGTCAATTCGAGCTCAGAGTCCTTGACAGCAACGCGGTCAGGATTAGCAAGAGCCTGCTGGCGGAAGACGCTGACAACGTCAGAGTCCCTGGGATACTCTGTTTGGTGAATCGTGACGAGATGTCGATCATCCAGTGCTGTGCGGCCGGCCTCCGTCAAAAGGGGCACTGACTGAATTGGTGTACCAGGGTCAGAAAGGCACTCTCTAAGCATATGCTTGAAGATCGATGACATATTACTAATAGTTTCAGCGTTGTAGAGGTCGGTTGAATAGACAACGCCTCCACTAAGTGCATTATCCTCTTGGTAAAAATGGAGCTCGAGATCAAAGCGAGATGCGGGCGGACTTGGCAGCGTCTGAGCTTCCAGTCCTTCTAAAGTGAATCGGTTTAGATGTAATTGAGGATGAACAACGAATATCATCTGTACTAAAGGGTTCCGGGATAGTTCTCTGTCCATACTAAGCTTGGCTACGACATTTTCGAAAGGAACGTCCTGGTTCGCCATGGAGGCTGTGGCTAGTTTCTGAACCTGATCAACAAGGTCCTTGAAAGAGTGATCCTGGACCTTGATACGGAAGCATTGCATGTTGACGAAGAACCCTAGGATATTACGCTGCTCCCAGCGGTCACGGTTAGCGTTTGGGCAGCCAATCGCCACATCTCTTTGATTTGTAAGGCGGAAATGGGTGGCGCGGAACGCGGCCAGGAGAGCAATGAAGACTGTGACATGCTGTTGACTGCAGAACTCTGTAAGGGCAGTATATAGTGAACCCTCTATCCTGATATGTTCAACGCCAGCCTCTCCAGATAGAGCTTCAGGCCTGGGCTTGTCATACAGCATTTCTGCCGGCCTGCTACCTTGCAGCTGCGTCGCCCAGTAGTCGAGCTGTCTCTTGTGCTGGCTGGCCTGTTGGCTGTCTTCGCGCTGCCATATTGAGTAATCTCGATATTGAATCGGGAGGGGATCTATATCGAAGAGCGGATCCTTTCCACGAAGAGCGGTGGCGTAGAAACCCGCTAATTCATTACGAAGGATATCAATAGACCAGCCATCGGCAATAATATGATGCATGACGATAGAGAGAACGTGTTGATTTGGACATAGCTTGAAGATGCAGACTCGCCAGCCAGGTTCTCTGCCAAGTTTGAAAGGCGTCATTTGGCGCTGTTTCAGTAACTTTTGAAACTCATCGTCTTTGTTTGATGATACATCAATGATTTCAAAGCCATGTTGCTTAAACGGCTTGACTGATTGTAAGTTGATGCCGTTTTCTGAGCTAAAGGTCGTTCGGAGTGTCTCATGGCGGCGTTCCAAAGCCAAAAGTGCAGTGGTAAGGGCATCAATCTGTAATTCTCCTTGTAGTCTTACCGAATACGGCATATGGTACCATGTGAGGTTGGGATGTAACTGTTCGAGAAAGTATAAACGCTCCTGGGCGAATGATTGTTGGACAGGACCAATGCGTTGTGTTCTCGGTATCCCCCTTAACACAAGCTCAGCCGAAAAGTGACATTTATCGGCAACGAGGCCAAGCCGGCGATGCTCGAAAATATCGGCTGCTAAAAGCTCTATGCCAATCTTTCGAGCCTGCGCTGCAACCTTCATGGCAGCAAGTGAGTCGCCTGCAAGCTGAAAGAAGCTATCATCTAGCCCAATAGTCTCGGCATCGAGACTAAGCACTTGAGCCCATATTCTCCGCACCTGAAGTTCCAACTCAGATGTTGGCTGTCTTTTCGGACCGCTCTGCGCTGTTTTCCAATCAGCAATTTGCTGAAATGAGAATGACTCGCCAATAAGACGCAGGCGCTTTCGATCCAGCTTGCCGGTGGAGGTCATGGGAAGCTCAGATACTGAGAAGAAGACCCTAGGAATCATGTAACTGGGTAGAGAGGAAGCTAACTTGTCACTAGCATCCTGAGAGATACAAAATAGCTGAGCTCCAAAGTGAGATTCGGGGCTCCTGTCATCACGACCATCGACCTGGCAGAAAGCTGCTATGATTGGACCTGAATTTGATCCCTCTAAGCGAAGAATTTCGGCTGCAACCTGTCTCGCACAACCGATTTCGCAAGTACGAACCCAGTGTTCCACCTCACTCAGTTCCACTCTCTGACCACGAATCTTAACCTGACTGTCCTTGCGGCCAACGAAGGACAAGCTACCCCCTTTGTTGTAATGAACAAGATCTCCGGTCTTATACAAGCGCCCGTGGCGCCCCGGTCGGTTAGCCGATCCTTGCAATAACCACGGAGGATCCTCAATGAAAGCTTGAGCTGTCTCGGCCTCATCCTTCAGATACCCCTGACCCATGACGGGTCCCTCTAGCAACAGTTCACCAACAAAACCCGGGGCTTGAAGTACATTGTGATTGTTCGGATCTACCACCCAGGTAACGGCTCCAACCCCTTTACCGATTTGGGCTACATCCTGAATCTGAGAAGCGTCTATGCTGAATGTGGTGGTCGGTGTGCACTCGCTGGGTCCATAGGTATTAGAACAGCGAACTTTTCCCCACCAGGGCTTGACGTCGGCTTCTCGTACTGCTTCCCCGCCAAATACTAGCAGTTCGAGGCTGGGAACATTGGATGGGCTAAGGAGCTGGGCAACGGAAGGGGTGAGCTCGATTATGTTGGCCCGAAAGGATTCCATGCTCTGAGCAAGATTATCTTTCCGGTCCTTTTCTTGCGGAACGCAAAGACAGCCACCCGCGTATAGTGTGAAGAAGAAGTTGGAAATATACGGATCAAAACTGTACGACGCAAAGTCGTATACTCTGGAATGCGCGCTCATACCATAAATTTGGGACTGATGATGAGCCGCCGAGACAATATTCTGGTGAGATATCATAACACCTTTAGGACCGCCTGTACTACCGGAAGTGAAAACTACGTATGCGAGAGACGATGCAGGTACTGTTGGGAGCAGATCTCCTGCTGGGTCACCGAGACTCGAAAGGTGCGCCGAGTCAACAACGGCCACATGGGAGCATAACTGTAGGCTTCGTGTACGGTTGGAGACTGAGGAAAGGATAAGGGTGACATCTACTTGTTGGACAATCGCCTGAAGTCGTGACTCTGGAAGCGAAGTATCAAGAGCGGCAAAGGCGCTGCCTGCCTTGAGTACTGCAAGCATAGCCACTGCCATCCACATCGACTTTTCAAAACATAATGCAACCAGGGATCCCGGCCCGATACCGAGATCAAAATGTAGATGGACAGCTAGTCGCTCAGAAAGCTGGTTCAGCATGTCATACGTCAATTCACCGTCCCAGGCGCAGACAGCAGGGGCTGATGGCTGAAGACGAGCACGTTTCTCGATCGTGATATGCATGCAGTCTTCAATCTGTAGCGGGAGGATATGGTTCCAACCCCAAATTTCCTCCAGGTCCGTGGGCGTTAGCACCTCGATCTGGCCAAGGAGCTGGCCCGGACGGAAAACTTCGAGTTGTTGAATTACATGCTCTAGTCGCTCTAGCAGTCTTTGCACCGCCTCAAGCTCAATAGCTCGAGAATCGAAGAAGGCTTTGACGATTTTCTTGCCTGGGTCGTTTTGGTCAATGTACACTTCAAGTGTGAGAGCATATGTGTTGAACCATTGCTCCTGCTCATCGCCAAATTGCCACTCGCCTATTTCGTTACGTATCGTGGTGCTTTCCTGTGGTTGCACGAGAAGGAGTGTTTGGAAATTGGTTGCTTGACGGGCTTCGGAGCTCAGCTTTGCAATGTGCTGCAATCCCATCTGCTCGTATGGAATCATATCCGTAGCCTGCTGCTGAACTTTCTTCAGGTAATCCAAAACCGTCTGGCTGCCGGAGAATCTTGTCCGTAGTGGAACAGTGGCTATGGCTGGCCCGCACATTCTGTCAATTCCGGGCACTGGTGTACTTCTCCCAGATACGGTGATACCAAAGACCACATCGTCCGAGTTTGTGATACGACCCGCCACTAGAGCCCAGGCAGCGCGAAGAATGGTAGACTCTGTAAACTCAGTGTGAATCGTGCTCGACGAAATCCGCCTTTCAGCAATGCCATCACAGAAAGGTTCATTGACAGACAGAGGCAGCAACGGGAATGGAGTAGAGCTGGACCCTTCAAGAGCTTCCTTCCAGTAGGTTTCCATCTCTGCTTGATCTCGACTCTGTATATAGTGGACAAAAGTCTGGAACTGGGGCTCTTGCTCCAGCTCATATCCATGATAAGCTCTATTCACAAGTTCTATTATCAGGGGAATCATCCACCCATCATAGATGGCGTGATGGATTGTCCACACGAAAGATCGAGGTACACCTGAATCATCTTGTACGATTGCATATCTGGTAAGCGGTTCACCCAATTGCATAGTTCTTTTTCGATCGGTTTCGAGATACCCGTCAAAGTCGTATGTCGTTGTCCATTCAATGCCCTCGTTCAACACGACTTGCAAAAGACCAAGGGCATTGTCCTGAATAGTCCTGCTTCTCAGAACTGCGGTATTCCTGACTACCTCAAACCAGGCTCTACGGAAGCGATTGACATCGACCTCCTGAGATAAGTCCAAGACAAGCTGCATGACATAGTTTCCAGGACGCTTAATGGCGAGTGCAAAAAGCCCCTCTTGAAGCGGTGAGCATGGATAAATGTCTTGGATGTCTGAGATGTCCACGCGACACTGGACTGAGACCTCACCCACCAACGTAGAGACATCCGTACTCTGAACGAGTAAGACGAATGGAGCAACAGTCTTTACACCCAGAGTCTCTGTCAGAAGTGCTCTAGAAGACAAAGCATGTAATTCGGGGTGGGTAAGTAGGTCTCGCACTAAGATTTGCACACCCGTCTTGCGAGCCTCTCCAACAACCTTGATGGCAGAGACAGAATTGCCCCCGAGCTTGAAAAAATTGTCATCTAGACCAATCTTTTGGGGATCTAGATTAAGGATTGTGGCCCAAATGACCCGAATCTGCTGCTGCATTGGGGTTAATGGCTTTCTTTTTTCAGCCTGTGTGGCTGTCCGTATTTCTGCTAACCGTTGGATGGAGAAGGCAGCCCCGATATTTCGCAGCTCTCTCCGATTTGTCTTTCCAGTCGCTGTTAGGGGAAATTTGGACAGTACCAGGAAGATAGAAGGTACCATCCAACTAGGCAGACGTTCGAGCAGCATCCTCTCAGTGTCTTGTGGTATAGACAGTATTTTGACCTGAGTAGATCCAACCTCTATTGTGTTTTCGTCATCCATGGTGACATGTTCCGTCAAAATGAAGGCTGCCAGCATTGGCTCACCCATGCCGCCTTCGGGCGCAATCACTTCTACCGCCAGTTGACTTGCTTCTGGGAAAACTCCTTTTAATTGGAACTCAACTTCACCTAGCTCGACCCTTTGCCCGCGTATCTTGACCTGAGCATCCTTGCGCCCGAGACACATGAGGCTTCCGTGCTCATCATATCGCACGAGATCGCCAGTCTTGTAGAGCCTAGCTCGTCGACTTGGCCATTTGGCAGAGCCTTGTGTTAGGAATTCTGGATTTTCGATTATAACAGCGGCAGTTTTTTCGGGGTCATTCAAGTAGCCACGCCCAATGTGCGGGCCTTCGACAAGTAGTTCGCCAATGCAACCAACTGGAACCAGTTTGTTGTGGTCCTCTGGGTCAACAACCCATGTCGTCATTCCGGTACCACGGCCAATCTGACATGCATCTTCCGGATCTGAAGGATTGAATTTGACACAAACTGGAGGCGAACATTCGCTGGCACCATAACCATTGCGCACATCTATATGCTCCCACCATGGCAACACATCTTGTACATTCAATGCCTCACCGGCAAAGCCTATCATCTTCAGAGTAGGAACTTGCTCTGGAGATAATGTCGCGGCGATAGAAGGCGTCAGCCATACTTGAGTAGCTTTCAAGGACGTCAGACTAGCTGCGAGGTGGTTCTTCCGGTCTTGTTCGCTAGGAACGCATACGCAGCCTCCCGCAGCTAAGGTTGGCAGAGTACTCACTAGGGAGAGAGTGAAACTATACGCTGCGAAGTCATACACCCTTGATTCTTTTGTTAGATCCAAAGGTATAGACAATTTAGACATTGAAGCAATATTGCTATTGGTAATAACGGCACCCTTTGGAGTGCCTGTGCTTCCCGAAGTAAATATTGCGTATGCCGCTGAAGACAAGTCGATAACTGGATGGAAGTCAAGCTCTTCTTTATGTGTGAATAAGCTAGAGTCTAGCTGTATTGTGTTCGAGACCAATCTTTTGGTCAAGTCCAGCTGCAAGGGTGAGGATAAAGCAAGCGTGGGATTGACCTGATCGACGATGACCCGAAGACGAAGCTCTGGAAGATGGCTGTCAAGCATGACGAAAGCTCCACCAGCCTTCAGAATACCGAGTAGAGCTACCGTCGCCCATTTCGACTTTTCGAAACACACAGCTACAAATACCTCTGGCCCAACCCCGCGCTCAACTAGGAGGCGGGCAAGCATACTAGTCAAGCAGTTGAGTTCACCATATGATATTTCACCATCCCAAGCATGAATAGCAGGAGAATTGGGTTGCTCCAGAGATCTTTGACGAATAATATCGGTGATGCAGCTCTCAGCTGCCGAAGGGACAGTACTATTCCACAACCAGATCTGGTCGAGGTCCTGAGATGTCATATAATCCAGGTCCGAAATAGTCTGTTGTAGAGTTGCAGAATCAATCTGGCGGATGGCGAACTCGAGTCGCTCAAGAAGCTTCATCGCTAGCCAAGGCTTAATGACTCTGGAGTCAAACTTGGCTCTAACCACGCCGTGCTCCGCGACATGGTATATCTCAAGCAGAAGAGCACACTTATTGTCCAAGGGCCTCTTATAACTTATGGACACACCATTGCAGTTGCTCTGAGGTCGGTCAACTAGTATGGTTTGAAAGGAGCATGCACGCCGAGCTCCGGGGCAGGAATTAGCAATGTCTTCCATGCTAGACCTTGCAAAGGGAGCCATCTCCGTGGCCCGGCATTCAACATCTTTGACAAAGTCGACCAATCGTTGATTCCGTCTTGTTTTGACACGGAATGGTGTTATCGTGGCAGATGGAGTCTGTGAGTCACTACCAGCGACAGTGTCTATGCCGAAGACGACATCCTCTGAGCCTGTCGTCCAACCAACAACCAAAGCCCATGCGGCTCGGATTACTGCCCGTGATGAGAGACCATGACAACGAGGAAACCGATACTCGGTGGTGTCATTAGCAGAGGAAGCTTGCATGGATAACGGTAGTGTGGGAAAGGGGGAAGATTCGTAATCTTCCAGTTCTTTCTTCCAATAACTCGTCCTACTCTTTCGAAATTCAAGGGTTCGGGTCTTGGGGATATGAAGTAGGTGGTTGCCATTGGAGTCCAACCGCTCAGTGTGAAGTATCTCTTCATGAGAATGCTCCCTATCTACGGTCAAAATGGTGGAGTCGAACGGCGACGCAGCTTGATGAGACATCTGGTTGCCGCCATGCACCCTCCCATTCATGTCATTTTCATTTTTTATGACCGTCATCTCGTGGCCGTCTTGCTAAAGCCAAGATAGATACGAGGGGATTATGATTTCTGGATCAGACTAGTGTTTTGCTACGATGGCTTTTACAATCTTTTGACAGTAGTCTTGTGATTATGTACGTTTCAGAAAGAGTTTACAGATGACAAGCGGTTGGAACGTCCTTGGCCGGGGTTACAGCCACAGCCCTCGCTGGAGCGGCGTCAGGGAACACATGCTCAAGATAGTTAGAGGTTATTGATTGATTGATTCAAGAAGAAAATAATCAAGCTACTATTTCCCGTATAGCTATATTTAATATTTACTCGATGCTGTGTTAGAGATTGAAATCGCACTAGTTTAAGCTCCCCATTGCTGCCTAAGTCCTGACAGAAATGGGTGTGACATTTATTCCCTCAGTTTCTACCAAGATGTACGGAGTATTGATTCCGATGGCTCTGGCAACTTGAGCAGTGTATTTGTAACATCGTACTTCTACGATGTGGAAGGGAAGCCATATTCACTCCTATGAGTCTGAGCAACGTCATGTTAGTACCCCTGTTGACCTGAAAGATTCACACATCGGGAGGCATACAGGTCTCCACTATAGATCCTCAACCCATGTAGCACCTAGAACTATGCAACGTGGACTATTCGGGAGGCCCGTCGAAGCGGATTGCATGGTTTAGGTTGCACCCATGTGGGAGTTAGATTGAAAAGGCGTATACCAAGACTACAAGCTACAGAAGGTGCTACGGGTGGGGTTGACATATACAAGTAAATATCTAACCCAACCCTTACAGGGGTGAGACCATATTCTATTTCTACCTAATGGGTATCACCCACACTGCCATTTTGATCTCTTGCTATTGGTGCAATAATAGCCCAAGAACCAAGGTAGCAAAATGAATGGTTCTACAGGGGTAAGGACCTACCGCACAACCTTCTCTTCTGCATCACACAATTCAACGCACTCAGCTCGAGAATGTGGCGAAAACCGCCGCCCACCACCGTATACAAGCTATTGTTTTCATATTTAATGTTTTTATACACTAGCCTTGTTTTACTTAACTAGTAGGAGTTCTGGCTAGCTTTCGAAGCTTATTTATATCGTACGCTATTCTTGGATTCAAACACCCTTTAGCTAACTATAAGCCTTGCTGCGGAAGCTACCTACTTAGAGATAGTGTTAGGGGTGAAGATGGTACTCATAGGTTTATTCAAGAATGTACCATACGTCCTCCGGGATACCACACTAGCTTACACATATGGCACAATAGCCGGAACCCAGCTCGTGTTCCCTCTCAATACATATAGGTACGTACCTACAACCTAATCCGCTACCTACATGTAGATCAGCCTCCCCACCCCAGGATGGCTAGTGACGGGTACCTAACTAGCTAAACTCTAATATCAGAGCGGGGTAGATAACGGGGGGCCGGAGCATTTAGTGGGGCCAGCTAGTCGTCGAAGACCTGTCATGTAGGTACCCCCACACACATTCCCCGTACGGGATCTAGCTATGTACGTACCTAGTCAACTGGCATCTGATAACTCCACCCCTGTTCCATGCACCGCGGGCAGTAACTACTTAAGTAAGCAGTAACTACCGAAAGGTGGTGTGCATTTGCTCCGCACTCTATAATCACATTCTCTCCAACCCCGTCACTATCGTGACGACACCCGATTCGTCCCCGTCAATACAGATCAATAATTGATGCACTTTTCAGCTCTGATCTGGATAATACATAAGCAGTTTTGGGATTTTCAGCTTTGAACAGCGTTACATCTAGGCAGTTTTAGGAGATTCCATAGTGTCCAAGAAAATTGGCAAAAGTGGATTTCCTGCGGATGTGCAAAGGCGTACCAGTCAACGACTTGCCGTTACGAAGGAGTGGCAACAGAAGTGATGAAATCTTAGCTCGCGCCCACCGTCAGTCTCTAAACTTAAGTCTTAGAGAGACTAATATCTGTTTAGTAGCTTCATCTATTCGGAGCAATGAGAACGCATTAACTAGGTACATAGGATTAAGCTAGGGTTTAGCGCCGACAGTCGACACCTTCGGGGTAAAATCCCGCTTGAGTAGTTTTGGCAACAAGCATTGGGCTTAGTTTCAACACGTAAATTTACAATTCCGTATCTAGAATTGATATCGTCTCCTTCACGAAGCCGCCTCTGAGAGCTGAATCGCCCGGCGGATAATGTTGACAGCACGCGATACATCCTCTTTGGAACTACCCCCCGGGACTTCGTGTCCCCCTTTGTGGATAAAGACGGATTTGACATCTGACTTGCACAAGTTGGTGAAGTCACTCGCTGTACTGGAAAACTGATCCCCCTCCCCCCACACATGCGCCGTCGGAATGCTAATGGCTTCACCAACCTCCGCAGTCTTCACCAGCTGGAGGCGGCTCTTCTCTAGTTGCTCAAAGTCGTATGGAAGAAGAGCAGCAGACAGGAAAATGGCGCACTTGAAGGCTGACTCGCTGTGTTCCCCTCTCTTTGCTTGGCGGAGCATCCATGTGCTCACAAGGGAGACAGCCTGGCTGAAGGCGATGACTCCATCATATGGGCCATCGGTCTGCAGAAGCATCTCCAAGTCATGGACGGCCTTTCGAGTGGACTTTTCTGAAGTGTAGTCAAAGTACGTGAAGGTCTCATATCCACTCGGTAGTAAGTACTTGATCCCTGTTAGAATTTAGCTCGAAATCTCTCAGCTGAATTAGGGTATTCGTGGCATTTACCAGGGTCTGTTTCCCAGGGGACTACACCCTCAACAAAATCATAGGTATGACGGTCGCCTAGCTCGTATCGAATGGCGGCTAGACTTGTCAGCGTGAAAATAATGTAGAGATTTGACTTACCAGTTTGCATCTCAAACACCTATTCATGTTAGAAAAGCTAGTCACGGCAGCGCATTCGACACTTGATGATTACATACCTTTGAGTTAGTACCTCGACCGTGGAGACTATGACCTGTTAGAAGGATTCTTTGAACAGTACTGCGGACTATACCAAAGAAAGTGCATTTTTCCAAGTTGTATTGCTATAACAATATTGTATAAATGCAGCTTGAAATTGTATGTTATATTAATATTTACAATATAATTACAATTTGAATAGATTCTATAAAAGACTTTTTCTAAAGTATTCCATAAATGACTAATACCTTATCTAGCTTAAGCACGAATTGTGTATATTTGAGATACGGACAAGCATTTGTTTCGGCAAACCGGCGTAGCATGTCAGGCCCACGTACTTCAAAGCGCTAGGTTGCATTTTTTGAGAAATTCCTGCAAGTCGGGCTAAACAAAGATAAGCGTATGGAAACGAGAAAGAACGTATGGGTGGTAGTGTGGGTTCTTCTATGCAGCGTGTAGAAATCAACGAGCCACGCTTTTATTGTTATTACGTTTAAGCGAACCAAACTTTCATAAGTTCCAGTACGAGCCATTTTCAAAGTACCCTATAGGAACCACAGAAGGGTATCAGATGAGAACTGGACCTGAACTTGAGGAAGAGGGGTCAGAACTCAAGATACCTGCGAACATGCAGGACCATGTGTACTGATTGGGTAGAAATCAACACAGGCAGGCGGGCGGGGGCTTAAATGCAGGATTGTGATTTCTATTGATGTGTTGGATACGACCTCGATATCTTGTTCGATCAATCCGACGGAAGCGCCGAGCGCGGAACAGAATGACGACTGTGTATAATGGACAACCGAGGATGGTCATACGGATGTTACGAAACACCCTCAAGATGTAAAACAAAATCCATCAGTTAATCAATCAATCATACGGATGATACCCGTGGGGGTCCTGATATTAACAACTGACGTTAGTGGCACCACATGGCGACCAGGAGCCATTGAATGTGTTTTAGAAGATACGGGACTTGCTTTCTTTGTCGTAGAATATTATACCAGTTATTACCACAACAAGTTAACGGTAGGGTGGGTTATACATGAGGATCTTTCATAGAACCAGATTTAAAGATTACGAAGAGTTACTTAAATTTTAATTATTAACCAAGGATTGGAGGATTATAACGAAATGATACAGCGGATTAAACTAGGGAAAAAGCCTACAAAAAAACAATAATCTATAGTAAAACAATTTGTTCGTGGAACATTAAGATCAGTTATAATACACAACGTAATTAAAATAAGACTTTCCAGGGGTAGCATGAAGCTATTGCTGTAATCACATGGGAGTGGTTCGATAGATCGGAAACTTTAAGAGATATTGCTGGCTGGCGTGGCAAGAGATTTGCGTATCATTGTAACCGTTTGAAGGGTGGTGAAGAAAGAAAGCTCCGAGACTCGACTGCACCGAAAGCAAAAAAGCCGACATGTGAACAGAGATGGCTGTATATATAGCTCAGACGGACGCCAGAATGATTTCTTAAACTTACCTTTCAAGCACCAACCCCTATCAAATTCAAACGAAGCATCACAAACACTCCAGAAAGTTCCAACTTCATTACAAACTATAAGTTTCTTCCACCATGGCCCCTTCCACAGCTACAGTCCGCAGCCTTCTCCAGCGTGCTACTGGGGACATCCAGGCCAGCGGAGCCAACTCCGGATCCTTGCTTCAGCTTGGTGGTCTGGTGGATATCCTCGCACCGAATGTCCAAGTTGAAATCGTCGGCTTCAACATCACCATCAACGGAGCTGCCGCAGTGAAAAACCCGAGCTCTGACATCCCGTCTCTAGCAAGTGTCATTCAGGTTGATAAGCCGATTCATGCCGACGTCACCCACGTTCTGGCAGATAATGATGTCATTGTCGCTATCACTCGCAGCAAAGCTACTACTCATAGCAGTAAGTATAAATGAACTTATATCTGCAAATGCGTCGCGTCATAATCTCAGCGGTATCTGGAACTAACACTATCTAGACATTCCATGGGACCACGAGACCGTGACTGTCTTGCACTTCGACAGTAATGACCAAGTCGACTCGGTGAGGGTGTATAACGATACTCATGCTCTTAACCAGCACATCTCGGCTGCTGTTTGAGACTGTTGGAATTGCAGCGACACCAGCTTCTACAGGTGTGTAGAAGCTAGTAGATAGGCATACGAGATCGTTAGGGCTGGCAGCAAAAACATTATATGATTGTAGTTAGGGTCACATCCATTCTTTTAAGACTCTCCCTTATGAAGCTATCATTTCTACCATACTCAATATGGTCGAAGCTGGTCATTCACTACTGTTAATCACAACTATGATTCATTTTTAAAACACCCAAATATGCGCCGCTCGCGACCTCATTAAACGCACATCGTGAACCATACATTAAACGTATGATGCCTGTTACGGACTAACTTCACCTGGCGGAATGTTAGGCTTTGCAATAGTTGGTTAGTCGGCATATAATCCGTGTATGAAGTAATGAGGAAATAGGAAAAACTGGACCTACAGCAATCTCCAGGTGTGTGCGGAGTCCCAGGTATCATATAATCCACTCCCCTTTACCTACCTAGGTATATAAGTATAATTACACAGTGAGATCAGGTATCCTCTAGTTGGGGCAACTCTACCCTGAAGTGCATAGGTCTCTCGAGTAAGCTAGAGGGGGGCTATCCTCGGTTTGTTCAATCGCCTCGAACTGATCAATCAACTAACCACCTCGATAAGACAGCTAACAAACCGTATTTCTATCCTCACTTTAAAAAATATCTCAATAGCCTGTATCGAGATGACCATTTGTCGTGCATACCAGAAAGGACCAGGGTCGGCTTCAGGGGCCTTGCCATCAGGCGGACTTGCTCCGTTGGCGGTTGTCGGTATGTCATTTCGATTCCCCCAAGAGTCTACATCTGCAGACGCATTTTGGGATATGCTCGTCTCAAAGCGATGTGCTTCGACCGATATCCCTGCGGAGAGGATGAATATCTCCGCCTTTCACCACCCAGATCAATCACGCTTAGATTCCATGACCATGCGGGGTGGCCATTTTATCAAGGGTAACATTGGGGCATTTGATGCACCTTTCTTCTCTATTGGCGCTGCTGAGGCAGAGGCTATGGACCCTAGCCAGCGTTTCATGTTGGAGACGGCTTATCGGGCAATTGAGAACGCTGGTATCCCGATTGAACGCATCGCAGGCACCAAAACTTGTGTGTACACGGGGTGCTTTAATAACGACTATGCCATGTTGCTACCAAAAGACCCCATTGCGCCACCGAAATACCATACTGTGGGCACCCAGATGAGCATTTTGGCAAATCGAATTAGCTGGTTCTTTGATCTCACTGGGCCCAGTGCCAACGTAGATACTGCGTGCTCTAGCAGCCTTTTGGCAATGGACCTAGTATGTCAATCAATATGGGCTGGAGACTCTGAGATGGTGAGTGTTCATAGTGTTTTACGATGATATCTAAGTTACCTGATCCTCGCGCTAGGGCCTCGCATGCGGATGCAACCTGATTCTGAGCCCGGAGTTCATGGCCTCCATGGACAACCTGGGTTTCCTATCCAAGGATAGTCGGTGCTTCAGCTTTGATCATCGTGCAAACGGGTACGGGCGAGGCGAAGGCTTTGCAGCGCTGGCAGTGAAGCCTTTGCAGCGTGCTCTTGATGATAATGATACAATTCGGGCCATTATCCGATCTTCCTCATCCAACCAAGACGGAAAAACACCAAGTCTAACACAGCCAAGCAAAGAGGCCCAAGAGTCCTTGATCCGTTTCACATACAAGAAGGCGGGGATTGAGTTGGGCTCAACACGATACTTTGAGGCTCACGGAACCGGTTAGTGAGATGTAATTCATTTGTTTAGACGTATAGCGTGCTAAAAGTATCTCAGGAACTCCCGTGGGTGACCCTTTAGAGATTGGTGCTATTGGAAGCGTCTTCCGCCAGTGTCGGTCTCTTAAGGAACCGCTTTTTGTGTACTTATGCTTCAATTTAACCCCTTGGAATCTTCTGAATCCAACTGACTTTTCATCAGAGGATCTGTAAAGTCTAATATTGGCCATCTAGAGGGAGCTAGTGGCGTAGCAGGTATCATTAAAGTGATCCTGGCGCTTGAGAAAGGCATAATCCCCCCTAATACCAACTTTGAGCGACTAAACCCCAAGATTGATGCAGAGTTCTTGAACATCAAAGTAAGACACGCTAGAATCAGCTTAGAACCAATGCATCCAGAGTACTGAACGTATCTTAGGTACCGATTGAAGCAGTTGCTTGGCCTTGCAAAGGTCTGCGTCGCGCGTCCGTCCAGTCCTTTGGATTTGGTGGATCAAACAGCCATGTGATCATAGAGGATGCATACAACTACCTTCTAAATCATGGTTTAAAAGGCAATCACAACACTGTGCCTGAGCCAATGCGAAAATACATTCACGCCGATCACACAACAGGCTGTGGTCATGCGAACGGACTCACTATAGAAAGCGGAATTAACGGCACAGTAGACAGTGCACAGTCTAATGGCAACGGGCACATCAATGGCCACGCCGATAAAGCGAACGGAGTTGACGGTATCTACTCTGCTGTTAGAGTCCATCATGTGAACGGCATCAACGGTGTCACTGGAGTCAGTGGGAACAATGTTATGAACAACAGCCCTCATCCCACACAGGTTGGAGCAGAAGCGGTGCAGCAATCGAAAGATTCAACAGAGATACAAGTTCTTGTATTGTCCGCTGCCGATGAGAGCGGTATTGGTCGTCTCAAAGAAAGCTGGAAGCAGTACTTTGACAAGCTTGATACTGAGAACGAAGAGACCTATCTTCGAGATCTAGCTTACACCTTAGCGTATCGGAGGACACACCTCCCCTGGCGGACCTTTGCGCTAGCCAAGGGCCGCGATAAGATGCACGATCTCATCGGCCAATTGTCTATTCCGGTCAAAGCGGCGTCGTCGCCGAACCTCGTATTCGTATTCACTGGTGTAAGATCACAAACATCGTAACTCCAATGTATCTCAACGTTTTGCTAACTTGTGGTATCTTTAGCAAGGCGCACAATGGTTCGCCATGGGACGAGAGCTACTGGATAGGTACCTTGTCTTTAGGAATAGTCTTCTTGAAGCTGGCGCGTACCTGAAGACGCTTGGCTGCTCATGGGATCTTCTAGGTAAGAACGTCGGTGTATCACCGTCAATCTCGAAACTTCGATGCTGATCGCTTCTCTATTAGACGAGTTGCAAAAGAGTGAATCTGAAAGTAACGTAAATTCCACTGAATATAGTCAGTCTCTTTGCACGGCACTTCAAGTAGCTCTCGTCGATCTCCTGGAATCTTTCGAGATCCGTCCGACCGGAGTGATCGGCCACTCTTCTGGTGAGATCGCAGCAGCGTAAGAGCTCATTACCCCCCTAAAATACTTACACAGGTTAATTAACTCGATATTAGATATACCGCAAAAGCCTTGACCCGAGAGTCAGCCTGGAAGATCGCTTACTTCCGTGGAGAACTGGCGTCAGCTTTGGGAAACGGCGACAAAGATGGTAAATGGGGCATGTCATCCGTTGGGCTGTCTAAGGAAGGCATCAGGCCGTATCTACAGAGTGTCTCGGACAAGCATGGGTCTGATAGGCTGAACATTGCCTGCATTAACAGTCCCAAAAATCTGACAATATCTGGAGACGCAGTGCACCTCGATTTTCTACAGGCTCTCTTAGATCAAGATGGCGTGTTCGCTCGAAGACTGAAGGTCACCGTAGCTTACCACTCATTCCAGATGAACGCGATATCCAAAGATTATCTTGCCCGTCTTGGCAACCTCACCCATCAACAGCCGGACAAGTCGTCTCCGATCATGATATCCTCAGTGACTGGGTCGTTGATCGAGGCGCATGATCTTTCACGGGGCGAGTATTGGGTCAAAAACATGCTACAGCCGGTTCTCTTTACAGATGCACTATCGAGGCTATGCTCTTGGTCATCATCTAGTATCGTAAAGAAGCTAGACGGTCGCCACCATCGCATGATCTCTGTTGACCATCTCGTGGAGATTGGCCCTCACGCTGCTCTTCAGGGGCCTGCCCGAGATATTCTTCGATCAATCAACCAAGAAAAGAAAATCGCCTACACTTCGATACTCCGGCGCAAGGTATCTGCTATCGACAGCATGCTCGAAGCTGCTGGCCGCCTACATTGTGCGGGCTACAACTTTGACCTTGATCGTGTCAACCGGCCAACGCCGGGAGGCACAACCTCGACGGTCTTGCCTAAAGCGCTATCCACCCTACCTGAATATGTCTTTAATCATACCAAAGAATACTGGCATGAAAGCCGGCTTAGCAGAGATAGTCGCCTCCGCCGTTACGGTAGGTTCGACCTTTTGGGTACACCTAGCCATGACTGGAATCCCCTTCACGCACAATGGCGGAACATTATCTGCACCTCAGAGCTACCATGGATTGAAGATCACAAGGTGAGATTCCCCTGCCAACCCCTGTCTTTCTAGTGATGAGGTGTCCTGACTTGTTAGATCAACGGTGTCACCTTGTATCCCGCTGCCGGTATGATCGTCAAAGCCGTAGAGGCGGCGAAACAGCTAGGCGAGCTAGAAGGCGATGTCACAGGCTTCGTGTTGAAGGATGTGAGCTTCCATTCAGCACTTAAAATCCCCGCGGCGCCTCAAAGCATCGAGGTCGATACTTATCTAAAGTCCAGGGGCAAGGTAGACCCCAATGACTCGTCTTTGTTTGATTTCTCCATCTGCGTATTCACTGGAGATAAGTGGATTGAAAACTGCAATGGATGCATTCAAGTTCTGTATGCCACCGGAGACGCCGATATCGATACTTGCAAGGAACAGCATGCTTGGCAACAGAATCACATGCGGACTTATCGGGACTACGTCAGCAAATGCAACACCTCAGTTAATGTACAAGGCTTATACGATATCCTCTCCCGCTGTGGGTACGAGTACGGCCGTGCATGCCGTCCCATCGCAGAGATGTCCTATGATGAGCAGGCGCACGTAATATCAAAGGTAGATACTTTCCAATGGTCCAACTACGAAGGGGCTAGTATCGCACAGCACCATGTCATTCACCCGACCACGTTGGATGGCATCTTCCAGACTATCTTTGCTGTCTATACGAACGGCGGTACTGAAGCAATGTCCACGGCCATCCCGACGTATATTGACAGAATCTGGATATCAGCTACCGGCTCGAGTCATCCTGGTTCTGATTCTATCCGGGTCCATGCGCAGACTCGATGGGCGGGCCTTCGTGAGACATCTTCCAGCATCGCCGTCTTCGATATATCCGGCGACAAGGTCCTCATGGAGATTAAGGGGGCCAAAACGACTGTCATTGCCGCCGCGGATGCTCCCGGAGCTTCAGAGCAGAAGGTCCAGGACAGATGCTACAACATTCAATGGAAGCCTGATCTAGAACTGAACTCCATTGACAGTGTTCTAGATTGTTATGAGTCTGCTGCTACGGCGGGTGATGGACCCGTAGCTTATTACCATGATCTTCAGATCCTGTTTGCAACGGCCGTTAAGGACATTCATACTAGGATCAAGAGCAAGTCACCAAGTACCCTTGCAGACAGCCCTCGCCTATACAAGTGTCTTCAATGGTTGGACCATCAATTAGCACGGCTCGAACTATACAATTCCAGTACCTATCCTCTAGATTCGCCGCCCATTAGAAATGAGGCACCCGAACTAGCACAAAGGATTGTCTTAGCTAGTATGCAAGGGTCTCTGTATTCCACTATTACCCAGAGGCTAGCAGAGATCTTAGCGGGCCAAATCGATGTCTCAGGTGTGCTATCACGAGACTCAATCGAAGACCTCTTCTCTGAGATGGTAAGCTTGCTCTCCTCTATTCCCGGCTCGCGAATGCCAAAGAGATTAACAGCGAAATTATAGAGCCAACAGATGAAATGTCTCAAGAGACTCGTTAACTACATTGATGCCTATGTTCACAAAAATCCAGCAGCTAAGATCCTCCAGCTGGGAGTTGGATCTGCAGCTATGATTGATCAGCTTATAAACACACTCGTGCCCAGGAATGGCAGTAATAGTCAGTGTTACGGTCAGTGTAGCTATGCTACAGTCTCATCTTATAACCTTGGCCCCAGTGCTGGTGAACCTTCGGAGATGCATCCATCATCCTCAATAATGCACCCCAGAACCGTCAACATTGAGCTTGACATGCAGGCCCAAGGTTTCGAGGATGCAACTTACGATCTGATTTTCTGCTCCCTGGTTCGTGCAATAAGAGCCCCAGTACGCATATTTGATACGATGCTAATTTTCAGATCTCCTACGCGACGTCGGACATGACGATAGTATTGAAGAAGTGCCATAAGCTATTTCGGGAGTGAGTCAGACTCCGGTTCCCGCTTCTGGGACTTGATGTTTGCTAACACCGGCCAGTGGTGGTAAGCTTATTATGCTCGAAAATGCCGAACCCGATGCTATACCCACAGGTTCCATCTTTAGTGTTCTAGAAAGTCAGCGGTCTAGTAGGTGACCTGTCGTATTGTCATAATGACTTGGGCTAACAAAATCACTACCAAGGCCCGGAAGACTACCGTCAAAATAGTCCATCCCTGGATAAAATGCAGTTGAATGAATTATTTCTCAAGACCGGCTTCTCTGGGAGTGAGATAGAGCTAACCGATTGTAAACATTCGACCTGCCATGCATATAGCGCCATAATCTCAACGAAGGTTCCGAAAACTCCTGCAATATCATTAGCAAAAGCTAGTCTCGTTATCCTCCATGGCGCAGATCAGGCGCAACAGGCCCAAGCAGAAGAAGTCAAGAGCGGCGCCGAGGCCAATGATCTATCAGCCGAACTTGTGTCTCTGTACCAGGCCCGGAATCTCTCACCAGGTCCAGACACAGTAGTTGTCAGTTTACTAGAGCTTCATGACCCCGTGTGGCTTAAAATCAATCCGGATCTCTTCTATATTCTTCAAAAGCTGCTGACTAATTCACCTCGACTGATTTGGGTCAGTAGGCAAGGTGGCTTCCATTCTCCAGACCCGAATCACCACATTGTCGATGGCTTGTTGAGAGTCTTACAGTCGGAGCTTGTAGGAGTTACTCTTGTCTCTCTTTCACTTGAGACGGATGGAGACATCAACAGCCGCCAAAGAGATTTTATACTCCAGTTAGCAAGACGAATGGTTATCCATGAAGGAATAGACACTGAGTACATTGAGAATAAGGGGCTGCTTCGAATTCCCCGTCTCACCTCAGCCAATCGAATGAACGCCAGACTTCATGAATATCAAGTCGGGCATCAGACACGCCAAGTAGCGTTTGGAGACGGCATTCCACTGCGCCTAGATATTGGCTCGTCAGGGCTCCTCGACAGGCTACACTTTGTTGAATGTAACGCTGGGGGTCTTGCAGAGTTGTCACCCTACGAGATTGAGATCCACGTCAAGAGTGCCGGCGTCAGCTTCCGCGAAGTTTTGATCGCCCAGGGCCGGTTGAACCAGCGTACCGCTGGCACAGAATGCGCGGGAATTGTGACAAGATGCGGAGAGCACTGCGGAGATCTCGTCGTAGGCACACGGATAGCTGCTATCTGTCTCGATAGCTTCAAGAGCTTCGCCCGTGTTGATTGTCGTTCCGCCATCCGTATTCCTGACGACATGTCCTTCTCAGTGGCCGCAGCCGTCCCGTTCAACTTTGTGACGGCCTGGTACTCACTCAAAGAAGTAGCCAGGCTAAGCCCTACAGAGACCGTTCTAATCCATGCCGGTGCCGGAGCCACAGGGCAAGCTGCCGTCCAAGTAGCTCTTCACTTGGGTGCGGTTATATTCACTACCGTCAGCACCGAGAAGAAGAAGCAATTACTCATGGACCGCTATGGGATCCCAGCTGAACACATCTTCTCAAGCCGTGAGACGGCCTTCCGCGACGGTATAAAACGACTGACAAATGATGCTGGGGCGGATGTCATTCTGAACTCCCTTTCTGGAGAGGGCCTAGCAGCATCCTGGGAATGCGTTGCGCCTTATGGTCGATTTATCGAGCTGGGGAAGAAAAACATTACTTCTCACAGCAAATTAGCAATGTCCTCATTTGAAAAGAATGTCACATTCAGAGCGGTCGATGTTCCTGCCATGAGCTTAGAGCGACCGCAAGTTGTTCGCAAGGCCTTGGAAGATGTGTTGCCTCTTGTCCAAAGCAATGTGCTCCAGCCGGCGGAGCCTCTCCAGATCTATGGCGTTTCTGAGATAGAACATGCCTTCCGTACCATGCAGGGCAGAGACAATATGGGCAAGGTAGTAGTTGAGTTCAGGCCGAATGACATGGTCAATGTAAGATGCATTCCGAGATGGCTCGAATAAATGCTAATAGGCTTCAGGTTTCTCTAGACATACGGCCAAGCTTCCAATTCAACCCCGAAGCGACATACATTATCGCCGGCGGCCTCGGAGGTTTAGGGCGAGTCGTCTCGCGCTGGTTCGTCTCGCGTGGTGCACGACACCTCGTTCTTCTCTCGCGATCCGGCGCCAAGTCCACCGAAGCCCAAGATCTCGTCGTCGAGCTAACTGGCAGCGGAGCTCAAGTTAAAACCCCAGCTTGCAATATTGCTGATCGAAAGGCCCTTAAGCTTGCGTTAAAGGAGTGTCTTACAGATATGCCCGCCGTCCGGGGTTGCATCCAGTCATCTATGGTCCTTCGAGACGGCATGTTTGAAAGCCTGACTTTTGAATCGTGGCAGGAGTCGACGCTGCCCAAGATCCAAGGTTCCTGGAACTTGCATTCCTTACTTCCAGATGGCATGGACTTTTTCGTGCTCTTCTCCTCCATCTCCGCCATCATCGGCAACAGGGGCCAGTCCAACTACGCCGCCGGCAACACATTTGAAGACGCCCTTGCACAGTATCGCGTGTCGAAGGGCGAGCGAGCTGCATCTATCAACCTCGGCCTCTTCCTGTCGGCCGGCGTCCTCAATGGAGACAAGTCGTTGCTTGAAAAGTTCCGCGCCAGATCCTTTTTCAACCCCATGACCGAGCCGCAGCTCTTTGCGCTGCTGGACTACTACTGCAACCCGGTGGAGTCTTATGCCAATTCCCTCGATTGCCAGACCATTATACACGACGCCGCGACCGATCAGCCGAACACGGATGTTGCATATTGGCTCGCAAAGCCGTTATTCCGACAAGTACTTACAAGCATGTCAAATGGGGGCGTAAGCACAGCCCCCTCGGGTGCCGCCAATCTCCAGGCCGCATTCGCCACCGCATCGTCGCTCACAGAAGCGAGTGCTGCCGTGACGAGGGCACTCATGGAGAAGCTGGCTAGTACTCTGTCCCTCCCTGAAGGGGGGCTCGATGCTGCCCAGCCGATGCACAGCTACGGCGTGGACTCGCTTGTCGCAGTTGAGCTGCGCAGCTGGTGTTCGAAGGAGCTTCAGGTCGACTTTGCTATCTTTGATATTCTAGGGAGCACGTCCATTGCAGCCGTAAGTTTATTAGCTGCAGCAAGAAGCAAATATTGCAAAGTAAAATGTATAAAATAAGGACAGTAGGTATTATTTACGGACTTGTGGGTTAGAAGTTGAATATTTATGATTATGGCATTTTGAAATTATATACTGAAGTGGAAGGCGCTGCACTGAATCAATTGGTAAGGGGCCACAGGCCCTTTGAAGCTGAAAAGAAGCCGACCAGCAGTATCGTGATCTGGATGAGATGGATAGGGGTCTGCGAAGCTACACAAATTTGTATAGGTGGCTCCAGCCATACGAAGTGTGGCTAAGTCGCTTGGCAAGCCACTCACTCGCTCTTACATAAGGTAATACATATAATGTTCTAATAATAAACATAAGGGAGTTGGCTCTCTTTTGAACGCCTGGCCACCTTTTGCATTATTAATACGCATAGATGATTACCTACTGCTTTGGCATGCTAGTGTCGTTCTTTGCATTGAATGCGGTTTACAGTCATTCGTCCTCTTTCTTAGAGATCTGGAACGGATCGATCAGCCTACCGAAACAGAGCTAGCGAAGCAGAATTTCTTGGCACTAGCTTACCATTCTACTGGGCGATGCTATGCGGATCGCGCTCTAGCCTTAAATCACCACACTCTTCTATCTCTTGATTCCATTGAGATACCGATAATACAATTATCTTCGCAACTTAATATTACCTACCATGTTTACCTATGTAGTATTCACTTTCCGGGTCCAATGAGACCTGGCGATGCATATAATTAGACCGCAGCAAGCCCTTGTTAACAGGTTATGCTCAGAAGAGAACAAGGAAGAAATTCGCTAAGCCCAAAGTAGAATTCGAAGGCACTGTCAGTAGGTACATACCTACATATGTACCTAACCTAGGTAGGTACTCCATACATTAGGTATGTAGGTATGTACTAGTTGCTGCCACTGGCTTCTTGCAGCTGTCCAAGTATGCCAACTCACATTCAAATGTGCGAAGTCAGGCTGACTGATCAGCCCGATGCTACGCTGTTCGGTGTTCCAGTGGCGGCGGGCTGCCTGCTGTCATCTTCGAGTCTGGCTGCCTGACAATTGTGCTCTCTACTTCACAGTAACTGGTTTCTCGCATACTCAATCGTGGGAGGGATCTTGATATGACGGATCCATTAACAATACTTCAGGTCGTGGGCACGGTTGTGTCGTTGGGCGATGCCGTGATCAAATGCATCTCCAGGCTCAGTGCGCTGAAAGCTCAATTCCACAACGCGCCGATCATCGTCACCTCTATGATCGGCCAGCTGCACATGGTCAATATCACCCAGGATCAGCTCTCTCGTCTGAATATACCAAAATCTAGCCGGGACCCAAGATATCGGCAACTTGGCGAGCAGATAGGAAATGCGCTCGACAGCTTCGGTCCGATACTTTTAGCCCTGGGTCAGCAATTAGATCGGTACGAAGGCGGTGGTGCTGGCTGGATGACGGTGAAAAGCAGGCTTGGGTTCGTCAATGATGAAAGACAGTTGACGAATCTCTCAATTCTGCTTGATCGGCAAGTGAATGCTTTGAGTCTGTTGTTGCAGGCAATACAATGGTAGGGCACTTGCGAAATCAGACCGATGAGACAGAGCTAAGTTCATTCCAGCCAGACATGGACAGAGCAGTCCCAAATCATTAGTCAAAGTGACAGCCAGTCGATTTTGCGCCTGGCGCAAGATTGCTCGTCATCGCTTGTCGGACTTGATGATGTCGCAAGTTTTATATCCGAGAACACGGCCGCCATAAGCGCGGAATTTGAGTTCGATGACATTCTTCAAAGTACAATGCTATACCAAACGGCAGAGAGATCACATTTGAGACAAGCCATCCGAGCAAGAATTCCCAGGACTCAGGGTACAGCATCGACAAATACATCGGTTCGGATACCAGTCATATATGGGTTCAAACACGCATTTCGGGCTATAAGATTAATCAAGCCGACCGCGCTTTTCAGCGCTCCTGATATTCAGCAACGTTTCATTGATCTTCGTCGCAATGTAATCGCCGAGAGACATTCCGAGGTAGAGAAAATAGGACCGCCGAAGAAAAAGGCTAAAATACTACTTTTAGGAGTTTCAGGAAGTGGTAAAACCACACTATCAAACGGCTTACAACTTTTCGCTGATGCTGAGCAAATTGCACGCGAGGAAAAGCACTTTCGTACTTTGATATGGCAAAATGCGCTCGAATCGGCCAGGGATATACTAAGGGCAATGGAACGTCTGAATATGAGCACAGAGCTCACGAGGTGGGACCGGGCACTTCTTTTAGAACCTTGGTCTGATTCTGGTCACGACCCTGCGTTGGACCCGCAACACGCCATCGAAATTGCCCGTGCGGTTTCGTTTCTTCGCTTAAGTCCCGAGTTCAAAAGAGCCCTCAGATCAAGAAATGCCTACCGGTTTCATACGAATTGCGAGTATTATATCGACAGGATCAATTACCTCGCTGAAGGCGCAGCACGGCACTCGATGCCCACCGAGGGCGACTTTCTACGCACTCAGGTTATAACGACCGGGATACATCAGATGAGCCTTACATACCGCGATACTGAGTTTAATGTCTACGATTTTGGAGGCGAGAGAAGCGAACGAAAGAAATGGATCCACGCCTTCCACGACGTATCGGCGATAATCTATCCAGTTGACACAGTTTGCTATGGAAGAGCTCTACGTGAGGATGAGGACGGCGACCAAATGAAGGAACAACTGATGATTTTCGAGTCCTTGGCTAATAGTGATTGGTTTAAGACGTCCAGCTTCATCGTAGTTTTCACCAAGATCGATTTACTTGCCGAGTATTTGAAAGATTGCGACGTCGACACCCTCTTCAATCTCGGAGGTGTTGAAGTTATGTCTAACAACCGGCCGCGTGTAATCACGGCGAACGAATACTTGAACGTGCTCGAGGAGGAATTTCGGGGCTTGGTCAGACCGGGTCTTGGCCCGGGGAATCTTCAGTTCATCCGTACCAACCTAGTAGATATCGAGCGGCATAACCCAGGACTTGAGATTCTAGATGCTGTTCTAGAGAGCTTTCGTGCACCTATGGACGCGCCGATATCTGGAGTAAAACTTCCCCTTCTCTCGGAAGAGATAGAAGGCCTTCCTCAGGAACTGCCTGCAATCCACGAAGATGAAGAAATATCATGGGAACGCTGGAGTTCTGATGCTGGGCAACGGCCGGCGGATGATGATGACGAAGCCAGATCACCGCTAGTTGGCATAGCAAGATGAAGATAACCACAACGTTCTCTTGGCTTTGGATAGTGTATTGATTATGGGTTTCAATGTTAACGGTCTCACTGCGTCGAAAGATAGTTATGAGTATATGCAGATTCACACTCCCTGGCCTCAATGACGATGCTTCACTATAAATATTTTCAGAGGATCAGTACTCTGTAGAATATTCGATGCATAATTCTAATGTGGGACAAGTCATAGAAAGAAGCTATCACATAAATTTTACTGCATTCCGATCCCCAGCAAGCAGAGAAGGAAAAATACTCTGAAACTTGCGTCGCTATGAGTACCTTTTCTAGATGCGACAGATTGGAAGTTGAAGCTGAAAGAGGCATGCCGAAATGATATTTGCACAGGAGGCGAAAGCCGGTCTTCTTCAGATCGGTACCGTTGCACACGGCCATCGGAAGTACTCTTGGAGGGTTAAGTTCGTAATAGATCAATCCCACGGGAAAAATATCGGCAATGACGCCGGAACTGGAGGCTTGTATAACGATGTCAAGGATGATGAGACGTCGATGAATAAGAAGACAATTTCCGAGATGATACACAGGATATGGCACGCGCTTGTGAATCAGCAACCGAGCAAGTCGAAAGAGCTCGACTAATATCATCTCCATCTCCATCTCCATCCCGCCTCCGTCTCCTCTCGCTTATTTCGCGTTGCTACATCAATAGATACTTGGAAGATTACTTAGCGGTCGGCTGAACGGTCGTATCCATCTCTGCTAGGATGCATCGGATGATGTGATGCATATTAAAGTAATGATTGATGCTTAAGATACGATACGGCAGCGGTGGACAAGGACAGCAATCTCATTGTATACCGAACTTGGAGTTGATTTTCAAAGCTGTAAATGAGCTGTCAATCGGCAACAAATAGATACCGTACTAGATCGCCCCCGCTTCTACGGCATCTCATTTAAAGGGGACATAGATGACGATATGAATTGACCCTGATAGGTAGTACTAGAGTTTCTGATTTAAATGCAACGGGTCTTCAAAAATTGGAAAGCTTTACACATGAGTATCGATATCTTATCCTGTAGCTTCGGCTTGAGAAGCATTATGCGAACCCCGAACAGGGCGTGTGAAGCACGCGCGTAGGAACGGTCAGAAAAGCGTTCTAGAAGAAGTGGGGGTTTTTGGATGGCAGTTGTTTGTCCATCAACCCATGTCCAAATTGGTACATAAGTGCTCAGTAATTGGACCGTTATCAGCGACTGTCCCACTGTTTCAGTCATTATTACCTACATCCGGTAGCATACCGGTACAGTACCGTATTACCTAGCTTCTGGTCACTCGGCTTTAGTGCTCCAACTGTTGGCGCGCTAGGCCGCACCGAGCAGCAATAGGTCATAATTACAAGTCTCAGGGATCTTTTCACCAAGGATTCGTTTTGGTCTGATTGCTACTCTAAATAAAATGGGGAAGAAATTTGAGAACGCGAGGCATTCTAGATCAAGGCTCATGTATGAATCGTATTGAAATTCTGATTATCAGAACATGTAAAATATTTTCACATCAGTAATCTCATACGAAGTACGAAGTACTGTACTTCGTACTAGTATTCCGTACGTCACCAGAATTGCCGTGCGATATTAGGCGATTACCCCGGACAAGGGCCCGCTTGAACTAGCGTGGGCTTGCATACTTAGCGCCGACAACGTCTAGCGGATGGGTCTACTATCGGCATATTTTACCCCCTCGCCGTAACAAGTTAAACAAGAAGAGCTTCACATGCTAGACAGCACACGCTCTAAGATATCTTACCGGTCGATAAGTTGCTTTCGGCACCAAACTCCAAATTCTGAGTCTTACACTAAATGATGTTAACATAGGCCCATAACACCACGTAATACCGACAGCATGGAGAGAATGCATACCTGCCTGTTCAGTATGTGCTTTATCAGCTCACCCTCCTCTATGCCCCTCATCATCTTTCTCTTGGCATATTGAGCACCTGCCTGCCTGTTGCTCTTGGCGCGAGACTACCATGTCCTGACCAGGTAATCCTGTGGTAAGGCCAAGATCCCGAATGGAACCAACATCCAGCTATTTGATAAAGGATCAGCACTCTCTGCCCATACAGAGCTAGTATTACGGCACAGAATCTCGGTTCACGGAATCGCCCCCATCCAACGGGCTGGCGATCTCATAAGACACGAGGAATACGTTACCTTGCCCGTTAAATGCAGTGATGCTGTAAGTAATATGAAGTCCTACTTTACAGATAGGCAGATATAAGCTGGTCCCAGCCCCCGAATGTCAGCTATTAACATCATCCCCGCACTTCCACGTTTTTTTTCATAGCTCTCTATCTTAGCTCTTCAAGGAAGCTCTCTGGATCGGGACCTCGCCTCCTGTGTCCTCCCCTTCTTGTGGGTTGTATGGTTTCACAACATCTTTCGTAAGCATTAGGGGTCTTTACAATAATCTACTCTATTGTTCTGAGAAAATAAATTACTACAATGTCAACGGGCGGCGGCCAGCCACTTGAGGCCGTTGAGGCCGCCAGGGGCAATGCGCCCGCGCTCGAGGAAAAAGTGTTAACACCGGACAAGGACGGTGTCATCAACCCGAAGGCCGACGATAGCGCCGTCGCATCGGGTTCTGACATCGACGAACCTCTCCGGGGACCAAATGGCGAAGAGTATCCATCAAAGAAGGACCTCGAGACCTTGCGTCGTGTCAAGGGTAAAATCAGTCCCATCATATACACGATCGCCTTCATTGAGCTCTGCGAGCGTTTTGCGTATTATGGCACTACCGCTGTCTGTATGTTTATCCTGATACTATGATGCTTATACCGAAGCATCCGCTAAGCCTAGACAGTTGTCAATTTCATCCAACAGCCTCTCCCAGCCGGCTCTCACGCGGGTGAGGCTGGGACATATGGTCAACCCGGCGCTCTCGACAAGGGACAGCAAGCTTCCACCGGTTTAGTAACGTTCAATAGCTTTTGGGCTTATCTAATGCCGTTGCTCGGTCAGTACACTCGTGACTTAATCGTGCCGGTGAATGTTCCGCGTTGGGTATGATACTAAGACTTATTACAGGCGGATACTTATCTGACACATACTGGGGAAAGTATAAAACGATTCATGTTGCCATAGTCGGTATGTGCGCGACAGTCATCTTCTCGAGTTGCAGTCAATTCTTTGCACCCCTTTTATCCCATGGGATAGGTGCCAGCACCTAAGGAAGCTAGAATTCGTTCCAAAGCTTTAAAACTGACTGATGCCATCTAGTCGCGACGTTCGGACATCTCATCTTGATTATCTCAGCTCTGCCTCCCGTGATTCGGAATCCCGATGCGGCTCTTGGAGTGTTCTCTCTCGGCCTCATCTTCTTCGGTATCGGCGTGGGCTTCTTCAAAGCCAACATCTCGCCTATGATTGCGGAACAGTATGAAGCGACACATCCGCGAGCGACAGTCGAGACCCTGAAGAGCGGCGAGCGAGTCATCAAGGACCCGGTCCTTACGATCTCCGTCATCTACATGCGCTACTACTTCTTCATTAATGTTGGTAGTCTCGTGGGCCAGATCAGCATGGTGTATGCCGAGAAATACGTCGGCTTCTACCTCTCGTTCACACTGCCGACCGCGCTGTTCCTCTTCTGTCCCCTCGTCCTGATCGCATTCAAAAAGAAATACGTACGCCGACCCCCGACAGGCTCGGTTATCGGAAAATTCTTCGCTCTCATTGGATTAGGAATGAAGGGCCGCTGGAGCGCGAATCCCGTTCGACTTTTGAAGAACATCGCCGAGCCGGGCTTCTTTGAACGCGTTAAGCCGAGTAACATTCCTGAATCGGAACGCCCAGCCTGGATGACCTTTGATGACAATTGGGTCGACGAAGTTCGACGTGGGATCTTGGCTTGTCAAGTCTTTTTCCTCTTCCCTATCTATTGGCTACCGTACAATCAATTGAACAGCAATCTCACATCGCAAGCTGCCACTATGGTACTTGGCGGTGTCCCCAATGACGTGTAAGTAATTTTGGATTCGGGAAATTTCCGATAATCGACTTAGCAGCGGCCTCATCACGGACTAACTGTATGAAATATGTAGGATCAACAATCTCGACCCCATCGCATTGTTGATATTTATTCCGATTTGTGATAAAATCTTCTACCCGTTCTTGCGCAAGATCGGATATAACTTCACGCCTATCAAGAAGATCACAGCTGGCTTCGCTCTTGGCACACTGGCCATGGTCGTCGGTGCACTAATCCAGCACTACATCTACTGGCAATCGCCATGCCGCGAGATTTCCGGATACGGCTACGTTTCGGACTGCAAAACAGCGCTCGGTTTCGATCCAGATGCCACCGTAGATGAACGACTCTACAAGCCACCTCTAACCGTATGGATCCAAACACCAGCCTACGTGCTGATCGCGTTCTCCGAGATCTTCGCCTCTATCACCGGGCTCGAGTACGCATTCACCAAAGCGCCGAAGAACATGCGCGGCTTCATCACCGGCATATTCTGGTTCGCGCAGGCGTTCTCCTCCGCCATCGCGCAGGCCTTCGTCCCGCTGTCCACCGACCCCGTGCTCGTCTGGCTGTACACCACCGTCGCCATCATCGCGGCCATCGGCGGGCTGCTCTTCCACTTCGTCTTCAGGAACCTGGATAAAGAGGAAGAGGCGCTCAATGCCTTGCCGGATAGCGTGTTCAAGGGCTCGAGGAACCAGAATGAGGACTTCGAGGCTGTCGAACACGCCCAGGAAGAAGCTGATCGCATTCGACATGCCCAGGGGCTGGATGAGAAGCTGGGCACGCATTCATGAACTAATACGACATTTTTGGATAAAAACAAAAGAGATGATGCTATTGGATAAAACGTCTAATTGTTGTCGAGGGCATATTCTATGTACCTATTGAAAAGAGTGTGTTAATGCGGCACCGGCCAGGGTTGCGAACCCCTCACGGTCTCTAACTTGGATTTCCTGTCACGGCTTCAATCGCGAGCTGTAAAAAGGCTGCAAATTTTCAAATACTCAGTAATATCATAGTTAAGATCTACATTCCTGTGGTATAATAGTCTTGCCCGTCATATGCAAATATGCGTATTTACCTGAGTGTCACTGTCAGAGATTTGCAACTTCGTTCTGTCAGATTTCTATGATAATAGCTCTGCATTTAGGCTTGCATTCTGTTCAGTGTTGAATAATTGTACATCTCCATTTGCGGCTCTAATACTTCTGGAGTTTCGAAAACTATTGCCAGTACCCCTGGCACATCTTGGCTCGAGGCTCATGTGAATATACCTATACTACGAGTTAAGCGTTTGCATATACGCTATCTGGATACCATACCTCGAACTTGCTCAAAAGTTGGCGGCCAATCATAACTGAATGCTTATGTCTACAACATCTTCATAGAGCTGAGATTAACAATGAAAATGTAAGTCAATTACTAAGTATAGCTCATGGGGTCAGCCGTCGCCGAGCGAAGAGCATCGACAATCTCAATGATGCTTGCTGCCACTATCCAATCACCACCCATCGGCTGCTTCTGCTTCCTGTGACTAAGGCTCTCGGAGCCACGCAGGCAGTGGTTCGCTATCCTGAGCTCTTCGGCTCCCTTCATGACTGGCAACTCGGGCGGCTACGCGCTCCCACATGCTTTTCGGATTTTCTCCACCTACGCCCGTGCCTGCTGCTGGCACGGTAAGATTCTTGCTGCTATCATGTGCGGTTGACCCCGAAGAGGCTTGGTGCTGGGGACCAGATGTTACGAACTGACAGAAGGATGGCCCGTTGAGGGGCCAAGCGGGATGGGGGAGCTAATTGACCAACGCGGGGGCTGGACCAGGAGACAAACTACGGCCACCGGGTACATAATAAAGTTACGTGACGGTTTTAAAAAAATCAAGTATTAAAAATACTTAAAACGTTTAAAAGTAAATTTTTAAAACGTTTAAAAAGTTCAACTATTTAAAACGGCCGAAAGGCGTAAAAAAAAACGTTTTAATAAAAAAAAAAAATTATTATATAATTATAATAGTTTTTTTTATATTTAATTATTTATTTTTATTTTTTAATTATTAATTTAACTTACGTTTTTATTAAATAATATATTCTTTATTTAAAATTAATTACTTTTATTATATAATAACAGGAAATATTTTAAAAACTTTTTAACGGATATTTATTAAAGATTTTATTATTACTTATAAATTAAAACCCCGTACGTTTTTTTATATTATTATATAAAAAGTCCGTTATATTTTAATAGTTTTTTAATTAATAAAACTTAGTACAAGTAAACGGATATCGGTATAAAAAAGTCTTAATAACAGAAAATTATAAAAAAAAAAATTCTAAAAAGTATATTTAAAAAATACCTTAGCTGCGAAAAACTAATAAACGGATATTTTAAAAAACTTACTTACAAGTTATAAAACTTAAAACTAAAAAATAAAAAATAAAAAAACAAACAATAATAAATATTCTTATTATAAAACAATTATAAAAACAAACTAAAAATACGATTATAATAACAGATTTAGATATTACACTTTTAGTTTTTAAATTTTAAATAAAATAACAACTACTTTTAAATAATAAACTTATAAAAAAAGCTTTAAAAAACTTAGATAATAACGATTTTAATAACGATTTTAATAACGAAAACTTAAACAAAAAAAAATTTAAAAAAAAAAAAAAACTTTTTGTCGATTTTAATATATAAACCTATAAAAAATCAACCTAGGACTACAATATTTAAACAATTAAAAAACTAGTACTACTGTAATTAAACATAACAGCTTTATTTAGATCAACAAGTAAACAATTAAAACAAATATTACTACCGGCAATACGAACACCTAATATAAATATAATAAATATTAAAAAATTCAAACCTATATTTCCTAAAGCTTATAACGGAATTATAAACGTTAAATCGTTTTTTACCCAAACATGTCTATATATAAACTAATATTTTAACATTATTAATATAAACGTTAAAAAAATTATAATAATAGCGCAATTTTTAACAAAAACAGTACTAGAATAATTTAAACTAATTTTAAAAAACTATTTAAAAAACATAAAAAACGAACGAAAACTAAAAACCAAAGGAATTTTTGTAATATATTCCGGATTTGAAAATTATATAAAAAACTTGTTCGGCGACAAAAAAAAAACAGAACATATTAAAAAACTACTACATCGGTTAAAATAAACTAAAAACGCCGTAATTTATACGATAAAGTTTAAAAAATTAATAATTATTTTAAAACTGCCTAAAATAACACTATTTACTCTATTTTTTAATAAATTAAAAACCTAAATATAAAACAAGATATATTAAAATAATAAATTAATAACGTTTAATAAATATATAAAAAACGTAATTATAACGGATAAACGATCGTTCGATAAATATATAAACAAAAAACGAACGAATATTACGAAAATTAAATATAAAACCTAAAGAACTTAAATAAAACAAAAAAACCCGGGGAAAAAGTTATTAAAAATAAACGCGGTATAAAAACAAGTATTAAAAAATATATCCAACGTAGAATATTTTTAATATAAAAAAAAAAAATATTATAAGTACTAGTGTCCGAGCTTGTAAAAAAAAACAATTTAATATTAACAAAAAGGAGTTTTTTAAAAAAAAGCGCAGAAAACCCGAAAAACCCAAGTCGTAAAAATCTACAACAATAATAAAAACGATTAAAAAACTTAGAACACTTAAAATAACACCGAGATTTACGAATATAACTTAGAATTAAAATTAGGACGTACGGTTACCGTATATATAATAATATAAAAAAACAATTTTATTTTAAACGAGGAAAAATACTTTAATTATAACGATTTAAACGGAAAAACTTACAAATATTACTTTAGATTAAAAAAATTAATAAAATAGATTAATTAAAGATATTATTACTATATTCGATTTAAAGATTACGAATTATATAATAAGAATTTTAAAAAAAAAATAACCCGGACTTTATATAAAAAAATATATTAGATATTTTATAAACAACTTTATTATTACAAATAATATTAATAAGTTAAAAAATATACTAGTTAAAAAACCTTTAGTTAAAAAAATACAAACAAAAAAAAAAATCTATATAATTATAATAAAAAACTATTTTATACTGTATTATTTAAAGTTTACAAAATCTATTTTAACATTAATAAAAATAAAAAAACAGTTAATATAAAGTGTATATATTATGTTTTTGTTATTTATAAACTATATAAAATATAATTTAAACTAAAACTTAAAAAAAATTACGAAATTAAAAAATATAAACTATATAACTGTTTATATAATAGAACTTAATTATACGATAAAACACTTTGTATTTATAAAAAACATCCGTACATTTTTATAAATAAATCGGCTATAATTAAAAAATATATTTACAATAACGAGACTAACAAGTACAACTTGTACCTCGATTTTGGACTATTATTTATAAAATAAAAAACCCCCGTTTTATTAACACCCCAAATAACGTTAAAATTATTACGATTAGAAAAAACTATATAGTAATAATATAACTATTAAATTAAATAATAATACGAATATATAAATAATAAATACTTTAAACATATAATAATAAAAACAAAAGTTTAAAAAATAGTTTTATAAAGTGTAAAATTAAAAAACGAAAGTAGTTCTCGTTATTAAAATAATAAAAAACCGAAAATATAAAAGCTTTGCGAAAAATACGATACAGTTTACGAAAATAAATAAAAATCGAAATAAAATATAATAAAAAGAAATATCGGATATTAATAAACTTAGGATCCGAAATTGACCTTATATTACCCCGAGTTGTTAAAAAAGATCGCATATTTTGGAAATATAAAAACAAATCGTATAAAATTACAACATTTAATAAAAATAAATTAAATTATAACAATAATCGTATATTTAAAAAAATTAAATTATTTAATATATCGATATAAAAATATAAAAAACAAATTATATTCGATATTGTAAATATTTCTAATTACGACGTTATTTTCGGAATAAAATAGTTAAAAACTAGCGATCCGATAATTCGATAAAAAAACAAAATAATAACTTAAAATATTAGAAATATTAACAAAATATAAAAAACAACGGAAAAAATCGGGATATTAAAAAAATATTTATAATATAAAGTCCTGTTTAAAATACCGGAAAGAAACGAGTTACCTAAACACGGACCCTAGGATTACCGAATCTTACTAAAAGAAAAACACGAACCCAGATTGTACTAGATCTATTATATAAGTTCCGAAAAATCTAAAACTTTATAAAATTACATATAAAAAAACTTAAAACAAAAGTTTATACGCGAATCGGAATCACTATATAATTACCCGGTCCTACTAATACTAAAGATAAAAAACGGAAAACAAACCCGAGATAAAAAAAAAACCCAATATAACAAATAATAACGGACTATCGTTTACTAAACGTAATTATAATCCCGAACGGATATTTTTTAATTTTTCTCGTTATAATAAAAAAAAACATTAATTAAACCCGATAGTTTATTATATTCGATATATTTAACGGATATTATATTATTAAAATAATAAAAAAAAAAAAATAAAAAACCGTTATATAAACGATTTATAGATTATATAAATATACGGTTATATTTTAAAAATTATATAATACCCCGGCAACTTTCTAACGTATAATAATAACAGTATTTCGGAAGTTTTTAAATAAATTCGTGTTTATTTATTTTAATAATATCTTTATTTATTTAAAAACTTTAAAAAAACATAAAAAACATATAACGATAGTTTTAAAAAAACTTTAACGAACGAAATTACGATTAAACGTAAAAAAATGCGTATAATATATTTAAAAAATCAATTTTTTAAGATTTACTATTACCCCCGGAAAAATCCAGATATAAGAATTAAAAATTAAAACAGTACGTAATTAGAAAATACCGGATTTATACATAGTTATTAATATTTAACAAATATTAAAATTTTTAAACTACGTATAAACTTTAATTAAAAATTTTAAAATATTAATAAAACTTTTTACGAAATATATTATTAAAGAATACGAAAAAAAAACATTCTTTATTTCGAAAAAAACTAAAAAAATATTCGAAACATTAAAAACAAAAATTACTTCCGATTTAATAATACGATTATTAAATTTAATAAAAAAAAAAAAACTAAAAACGGACGTTTTAAACGGTATAATTACCGGAGTATTCGAATAATTAGAAAATAATAAGAAATAATACTTAGTAGTTTATTATTCGAAAATATTACAAAGCGCCGAATTAAAATATTTAGTTTACGATAAAAAATTACTAGTTATTATTAAAATATTAAAAAAATAAGAACTATTTATAAAAAAAACAATAAAACTATTTAAGATCTATTTTAATTATAAAAATTTAATTATATTTATAATTATAAAAGATTTTAATAAACAGTATAAAAACTAGTTAATTTTTTTTACGAAATTTAATTTTAAAATATATTATATTAAAAAAAAAATAACATTTAAATAAATATTTTTAATTAACGAAAATAAAAAAGATTTAAAGTTTTTAAACGAAGTATTTAAATATTATATTTTTAAAAAGATAGAAGTTTACGTATACGGGTTATTTTTAAAGATTTTTTAAAAGTTTAATTATAATAGTTGTAATAAGTTTACAACTTTTAAAAACTAGCGGAACTATATAAACAAAAAAGGTTAAAAACGGACAAACTAATTTATAAAAAAAAGATCTATTTACCCGAGATTTTACGAAAAAAGTTCGTTAAAAAATTCTACGAATATTTTTTGTATAAATATTAAAAAATAATTAAAACAATTAAACGTTTATAAAAAAAATACGATTTCCCCGGATTATAAAAAATTATAAAAGAAATAATAAACGTTTATAATATTTGTAATAAAATTAAAACCGCTCGATATAAATTTTACAAGTTTTTATAATTAATATAAATATTTAATAAAGTATAATATATTATTGTTTAAAATTTTATTATTATATTATTATTATTAACCGACCCGGTTATAAAAATATAATACGATAGAATATAGGTTATTATAGACCGATTTACGAAATACGGCTATTTTTTACTTTTTAAAAACGATATTACTACTAAATAGTTAATATATATTTTTATTCGCTAATATTTAAACAAATATAAACTATTTAAACGGATTATTTTTAATCGGGACATTTTTTTTACGTTTAAATTTAATACAAGCTTTTTTAAAAAAATTAATATAAAATTTAAATTTTTAACCGTTTATTACTTTTAAACAAATAAACAAATAAAAAAGTTAAATTAAATATTTAAACAATACTTCCGAAGTTATATTAATTATAAATAAAATAATTAATATAAACTCCTATTTATAGCCCAGTTAACTTATAACACTTTTATAAATAAAAATATAAATATATTATTTTACGAAATAATTTATAAATATTAAACAAATATAAACCGATAAAAAAAATCTCGAACCGAAGTTCCCGTTATTAAAACAATTGTTTTAAAAACTAAAATACTTGTTATAAAAATTAAAACAATATAAACTAAGTTATAAACTATATTTTAATTTATTTAATAACGTATGTTAGAATATTATAATAAAAAAAAAATTAAGAAATTAATTTTAATAAAAAAAAATAAAGTCTATTTATTCCGATAAAAATAAAATTTAAACATTAATATTTTTTAAATTAAAATAAAACGACTAAATAATAAATTAAACTTTAAAAAACTTGGATTTTTTAAAATTAAAAAAATTGTTTTATTAATTAATTATAAACTGTCGTTATTAAAAATAATACGAATTTATTTTGTTTTTTATATTTCTTTATTTAAATTTGCGTTAAAAGATATACTATTAAAAATATAACTCGAAGTTAAATTTAATTAAAATATTTATAAAATCGAAAAAATCTTAGATTCCCGTTAGAATAATAATAAATTCGAATATTTCGTTAAATAAATAAGATATTTATATATTAATAATATTTAAAAACTTAAAAAATATTTAAAAACTGCCGCGACGATTATCGATTAGTTCTATTGTTAATATTTTAACCGATTAAAATTAAAAAAACGAAGTCGATTTTTAAAAAAATGTTAAACGTTTTTTAATTAAAACTAAAGTTTAACAAAACTAGTGTTATAAAATCTACGGAAAGATTCGCCACGGTTAAATAGGCTTTTTCCCGCTTTTTTTCCTCGCGTTTTCGTTCGATTTAATTTATTTCTTTTTTTTAATAAAAATATTAATTTCCCGCTTATATAAAAACTTTTTTTAAATTTTTAAACGGTAAAAACGTTTTAAACGTTTGTTTATTTTACTTTTAAAACTATTTATTTTTTTTTCGTATTTCTTTTTAACGGTTCGTATATTATTTTTAAATTTTTTTCTAGCCGTTTTTATTTTTTTTTAAAAATTTACAAGTTTTTTTTATATTTTTTCTTTCGTTTAATAAAAATAAGTCCGTTTTTTTATAATTATTATTAAAATCGATATAAATATATTATTGTAATGTTTTTTATTTAAAATATAATAATAATAATTAAAAAAATTGTTAATACGGAAATAAAAAAAAAAACTTAATAACTTATAAATAGAACATAAAAAGATTTTAAAATTATATTATAAAATATATTTTGTTTAAATAACACGTGTTTTTTTTTATTAAAAACGAGATCTTTTTTACATACGATTAAATATAATAAAAAAAATACTTACGAAAGAAAAAAAATGTTTTCGGGACGAAAAACACGAAAAAAAAAAGTATAATATTACGATTTAAAATCTGTTTTAAGTTTGTTTTACTAAAATAAACGCTTATATTTTAATTACTACTTACTTAAGTCCTTATTCGGGCTAAAGGATCACGTAATATAAATCCCCGGGATCCTTTAGATCTTTTAAATTTTTAAAATCTATAAAATTACTAAAAACTATAAAATCGCCAGAAGATTGTAAAAAATACAATAAACGGAAAAAAACGTTTTTTATTTTTATATAATATTACGATTTCTTTTTAATTAATTATTCGTTTTTATTTTTTAGTTATTAATTTAATTTATAGTTTTTATTAAATAATATATTCTTTATTTAGAATTAATTACTTTTATTATATAGTAATAAAAAGTATTTTGAAAACTTTTTAACGGACATTTACTAAGTTCTTATTATTACTTATAAATCAAGACCCCGTGCGTACTTTTATATTGTTATATAGGAGGTCCGTTACATTTAATTATAAAAAAAAGTTTTTTTAATTAAATATTTCGTAATTAATAAAAACTTTTAAATAAATTTTAAAAGTTTAATTAAAACATTTTATTTATTTATTAATTTAAAAATAAAAAATTATATTTATATAAAGTTTAATATTTATTAATTTAAAAAAATCTTTTTATAAATATATAATTTTTTAATTTTTAATTTTAAAAAATAAAACGTAAAAAGCTTTTTTATTTACTTTTTTTTATATAATAATATTAAAGTTAATAAAATTAATAATATAAATTTAATAAAAAAAATTATTTTAAAGACTTTTATTACTTATAATTTATAAAGTTTTAATTAATAACTTTTATTAATTATAATAAAGTTTTAATTAATAATTTTTATTAATATAAAACAAGGTTTTCGGACGTTAATTAAATAAAAACTTAAATTAAAAACTTTGATTAAAAGCTTTAATTATAAAACTTACGCGATTAAAACTTAAAAAGTAAATAAAAACCCCTTTTTATACCGTTTATAAAGTTTCTTACTTTTACTTTTTTATATATATATAAATAACTTTAATAATTTAATAAAACTAATAACTTAATTCGAATTAAATATATATTAATTAATTCGCACGAAATAAAAATATATTATATCTTTATATAAAAACAAGTTAAAATAAATTATAATAACTTTATTATATATAATTAAAAAGTTAAAGATTAATAAAAAGTTAATAAAATTATAAATAATTTATTTATTAATTATTTATAATATTATAATATTAAAAAGTTTAATTAAATTAAAAGTTATTAATTTATTTTATAATAATTTTAAAAATTAATTCGTATAAATTAAAATTAATAAATTTTTAAAAAAATACGTTTTCGAAAATTATAATTTATATATAATTTAAAAAGTTAAAATAATAATTAACTCGGTTTTATTAAATAATTAAATCTTCGTATAATTAATAAATAAATTAAGTTATAAGTTAATTAAAAAAAATAATACGGAAAATCGGTTTGGTTTAAAAGTTTAAATTAATTAAGTCCGGAAGTTTAAATTAATTAAATTTAAAAGTTTAAATCAGTTAAGTTTGAAATCGCGGTTAATTTAATCCGGATTTAAAATCGGTTCGGTTTAAATTTAAAATCGGTTTTAAAAGTAAAAAGAAAATTAATAATAATTAAAAACTATTATATATAAAATAATAAAAATATAATAAAGCTTTCTTTTTAATAAATATTTATATTATATATTATAAATAAGTTAAAGTTTTTATAAATATATAATAAATTTAAAATCTTAATTAAAAATTATATTAAAAAATACTTTATAATATTTTTAATAAATTTTAACGAAAATTTTAATTAAGTTTTTAATTTTTTTTTCTTTTTTTTAAAAAAAAAACAAAATACGTTATTTTAATAAAAAAATCGATTATTATTTATATAAAATTATAATTATTTAATATAAAAAAATTTATAATAAAGTTTATTATTATAATATTTTAAAATTAATAATATAATTTTATAAGTTATAAAAAATTATAATAAATATATTATAAGTTTTTATTATATTAATATTTTAAATATTTTCGTACGTATTTTTTTATAATAATTTTAATATTAAATTATTAAAAATTATACGTAATAAATTTAAAAGTTTTATTTATATTTATATGTTTTATAACCCGGGTATTATATTCGAAAGTTATAATATTTTTTTAAAAATTATTTAATATTTATAGTTTTTTTTTAATATAACAATTTATTTTTTTTCGTAACGTTTTTTATTAAAATAATTATTTAAAAAATATATTTAATATTTTTAAAACCCGTTTTTTTAATTTTTTTTACGAATTTTAATAATTATTAAAATATTAAAATATTATAAAATCGTTAAAAAGTTAAAAGTATAACAGCGGATATAATAAATATAAATTTTTTAAAATATAAAAAGTGCTTTTTTTATAAAACCGAAATAATTAATTAGTTTTTATTTTTTTTTTAAATTAATATTAAACAAGTTTAAAAATAATATTAGTTTTTTTATTTTATTTACCGGGTTAATAATTAATAATAAATTAATAATTTACGAGTTATTATATTTAATAAATTTAATAATAATTAAAAATTTTAATAATAATAAAATATAACAAGTTTTAATAATTAAAATATATTTTAATATAATATTTAATATTTTTAAAATATTATTTTTATTAATTAAAATTATCTATTATTATTAATAGTTTTTTATTATATATTTCGTAGTTTATTTTAATTAATATTAGTTTATATAAATAAAAAACAATAAAATAAAATTATTTATTATTATTTTTTTAAAATATAATAGTTTTAATAACGAAATTAAAAATATCCGTTTTTACGAATATTATTTTATTTTATTATAAAATAAATTAATATTAATATTATAATAAAATAATGTTTTAATAATTTAAAAAAGTTTATTATAATATTAATTTAAATTTAAAATTTTTTATTTTTTTTATTCGCGTTAATTAAAAGTTTAATAATAATAAAAAAACTTTTAATAAATTTTTTATAAAAATTAATAAATTTTATAAATTATTAATATTTTTTAAAATTAATAAAAACTTGTTATTAAATAATATAATTAATTTTATTTTAAATTATTATAACGTTTTTTAATTAATAATATAATTAAAAAATTTAACTTTTTAAACTTATTATTTATATTTTTATAAAATAATAATAAAGTTATATTTAATTAAACAACGGAATATTTTTTTATAATATAATTATATTTTTTTAAAATATTTACGTATATAAATAAATCGTCGAAATATATTAATAACTCGGAGTTAATAAAGTTATAAAAAATATAATTTATTATTAATTAAAAAGTTATAAATATATTAATAAAACTTATAAATATAATATTATATTTAAAAAAACCGTATTTATATCGAAAAGCGGTTTTTTATTTATAGTTTTTTTTAATTTTTATTAAATAAAAACTAGATTTAAAATTAATTTTAAAAAATTATTTAATAATATAAAATCGGGCTTATAATTTAAAAATTAAAAAAATTAAATATTATATAAATATTATTATATTATTTAATCTTTAATAATTAAAAATAAGTTATAAAAAATCGGTTAAGTTTTTTTTTTATAAATATAAAAAATGTTTTATAAAATAAAATAAATTTACGGATTTATTTCGTATTAAATATTTTATCGAATTAAAGTTTAAAAATATTTAATTTTTTAACGTTTATAACGTAAAAAATTTTTTATAAAAATATTTTATTTTTTTAAAAATCGATAATATAATTTTAAAACTAATAATTTAATAATTATAAAACGGTTTTTTTATTTATAATAAATAAATATTTTTTAAATTTTTCGGAAATATTAATTAATATAATTTTAATAATAATTTAAAAAAAAACAATGTTATATTTTTTTATAATTATACGATTATTTTTTAAAATAATTTTATTAATATAGTTTTTATAATAATAAATAAAAATAAATCGAATAAAATTAAAATATTTAAAAAATTAAACTAGTTAATATTATTTTAATTATTATTAAAAAATAATAATATCGTATTAATTATTTATATTAATAAATTCGAAGTTTATATAAATAAAGTAGTTTTTTTAATATTAAAAAACTAATTTATTAAAATAATAACGTTTAACGTCGCGGATTAATATAAAATTAAACTTAAATATAAATTTAATAATTACTTGTTTAAATATAAAAAGTTTTTATTATCGTATTATTACGACCTAACAAGAGGGGAATGGCCTGTTGGCAGGCCTAGCGCGGGGAATAGAAGAGTATATTTCGAAAGATGCAATATTAAGGTATATATCGGTCGGGGTACATGATCACGTGATAGCTTACTAGCTTACAGTAATCCAAGCTTACTAGCTTATAATAATCTAAAAGGAAATTAGTACGGAAAAAAGTAATTAAAGTTTTTTTATATAAATATTTATTTATTCCTGTATTTAGTTACTCGTTTTTGTTCTTTAGTTTTTAATTTAAAACTATAGTTTAAACCTAGATACGAATATAATTATTACACTATTTTTAAGTATATTTTATTAAATAAGTAGTAAAAATATTATTAAACTTTTTTTACGGATATTGTTAATAACTTTATTGTTATTTATAAATTAAAACTTTAATACTATTTTTTATATCTGATATATTAAAATATAAAAAGTCCGTAATATTTTAAAAACTTTTTAATTAATAAAACTTAATATAATAAACGGATATAAATATAAAAAACCTTAGTAATAATAAGATTACCGATAAATTTTTAAAAAAATATACTTTAAAAATTTTTATTATTAACAAAGTTAAAAAATTAATATTTTAAAAAATAAAACATTAATAAAATAAAATTATAAAACTAAAAACCCGTAAATAAAAAATAAAAAAACAAAAAATTTAATTAATTATATTAAAAAATAAATAATTAATATTTATTATTAAAAAAACAAAAACGGTATAATTAATCTAAATATTACCGTTATAAAAAATAATAGTAATTTAAAACTAGGAATTATAACTAGAATTAATTATACTTAAAACTAATTAAAAAAACGAAAATAAAAATAAGATAAATAAAAACGAAAAAAACGAAACAAAAAGTAAAAAAGAAAAAAAAGAAAAAATAAAACAATTTAAAACATTTAAAATAACAAGTTAAAAAATATTAACTATTTAAACAATTTAAAAACCTAGAATTTAAACTTTTAATTTAACTTTTGTTAAATTATTTAAAAACTTATTATTTGAAACGATATTTTTAATTTTAATTTTTATTAAATTTAATTAAACTTTAATAATTATAAAAATTATAAATAAAAAAAAAAAAACTAATTTAAAAAAACATTATTATTATTTTTATTATTATTAAAATTAAATATTATATTTAGATTATTTAATTTTAAAAGTTTTAAATTAATATTTTTAAAATCGTACGATAAATTAACAAAAATAAAGTTTTTTTTAATCTAAATTAAATTTTATTTAAAATAATATATAATAACGATTATAAACGAAAATTTAAAAATAATAATAGTTTTTTAATTTTTAACAAGAATAATATTAAAATAGTTCTAATTTATATTAAAAGATTTTTTAAAAGTATTGTTTTTAGTAAAATTAAAACCCGAGATTAAAGAAATTTTCGAAAAATACGAAAATTTCGAAAAAAAAAATAAAAACTTTATTCGGGGATATAAAAAAAGCTAAACAAATAAAAAAACAACTTTATTAATAACAATAAACAAAAAATACTACAAGTTACGTTATAAAATTTAAAAAACTAATTATAATTTTAAAATTACCGGAAATAGTTCTATTCTACTTTTTCTATAATAGATTAAAAAGTTAAATTAAAAACGACTTATATAAATAAAACAAGCCGAAAAAATTTAACGAATATATTAAAAATATAATAATAATCGACCGACGAAATTTTAAAAAATTCGTCAAAAAAAAAACCGAGAAAAAAAAAATATAAAAAATAATAAACTTGATTTAAAAAAAGTTAAAACTATTTAATAATAATTTACGAAATTAAAATAAACGTTATTATAATAAAACTTGTTTTAAATAAAATATTTTAATTATAAAAAAAAAAATATTATATAAAAAAATATCGATTAAAAAAAAATATAAAGTTATAAAAAAAAACAAATAAATATCGACGTAAAAGAATTTTATAATTAAAACAAACAAAAAATATAAATATATAATTAGATTTAAAATTTAAACTTTTAAAACAAATATAATTTACCCGAGTAAAAAAATTTAAAAAATAAAAATTTTTATTTATAATTATAAATATAAATTAAAACAAAGATTTTAAAAAAAACGATTGTTTAATTTATAATAATATAATTAAAAAAGTTTGTAATTATTATTTAAAAATAGAACGTTTATTAAAATAGATCGATAAAAAATATATATATTATATTTAATTATAAAAATACGAGTTATAATACGTAAATATAAAAAAACTAATTTTAAATCGGTTAAAAATTATAACCGAATATAAATATAAAAAAAATTTATTAAAAAAAATTTACTTTATATATTTAAATAACGAATAATTATAAAATATTAAATAAAAAAAATATAGTTATAATATTTAACGCGTTTATTTATTTTATAATAACGAATAAAAAACAGAATTATTATTTATAAAATTAGAATCGATTAAAAAAAAACTAAATTCGAGAAAAAAAAACGTAAAAACTAGTTTAAAAAAGAACAATGTTTATAAAATATCCCGGAATACGAAATAAAATAATACAACTATTAAACAAATAAAAAAATAATTAAAAATATAATAACGAAAGTTATTTTTAAAAAAGAAATAAAACTAAAATTTCTAAAACTTAGTTATTAAAAAGATTTTAAAAAAACTACTTTCGAAATGATCTAAAACGTAGACGGAAATTTAAAACAAAAACAAATAATCTACGATATTTTCCGAACTAAAGAAACTATAATAATAAAAATAAATACAACTATTAAACTAACTTAACCCGATTTAATAACTTATTTAATAACGGAAAATTACTATTATAATAATATTTTTATAATATCCGAAGATTTTGTTAACTTATTATACGAATAATATTATAAAATATTTTAAACTTATTATATAATAATAAAATATAAAAAACATTTAATAAAAAAATTATTAAAAAAATAGTTTTTTCGACGGATTAATAAAATGTTAATAACGATTTTATATTTACGTAAAAAAGTTAAAATTTTAATTATTAAGTTACGCGATAAAAAAAAAAATACGCCGTATTTAAGAAAAAATTTAATAATAAAATAAATTTATTTAATATATTTTATTAAATCTTAATTAAAAAAAACAACAAATGTATATACGAAGAAATTTTTTTTTACGAAGTATTATTTAAAGTATGTCCGGAATATTTTAAAACTAATAAAAATAAAACAACGATCGAGATAAAATATATATATTATATTTTAATATTATATACGATATATAACGAGAAATTTATATTATATTTTAAATAAATATAAAAAACTAACGTAAAATTATTATATAGATATAAATGTTTAAAAATATAATTTTACGATAAAATACCGCGAAATTATAAAAAACATCCGTATATTATATTTAATATAAAAATTATATTAAACGGATATATATATAATATTAATAAAATTATTTACGAATTATATAAAAA